>WYDI02004177.1:0-51740 GCA_009867235.2 Psittacus erithacus | reverse complement strand
ACACCATTAGACATTCAAAGTGCTGCTGAAGCCAACTGGGGGGGTGACAGATGACGGACGACAGGGGACACAGCTCTGCCAAGAGCTACAGACTTGTGGACAAGACCTGGAAGGACCCAAGAGAATGAAAACGAGCAAAGTGTGGCCGTCAGACAGCAAGCCATGGCAGAGAGAGCTCCTTCCACCGCTTTCAGAACGCAGTCCCCCAAGCTGCAATAACTTCACTCCAGATACAAATTTAAGTACACAACTCTGCTCTTCTGTCATGCAGCAAAATTAGAAACTTTCAAGAGGGAATTAAAAAAATAAAACAGGCTAAGAGGAATAAACTTCACAATCAAGGGACAGTTTCATTTCTTCCAAGTGTTTTCTCCAAGTGGGTTGTATTTACTCTGAGCTCCAGGGACATATACATACATTTGGGCAAACTTGTTAAAAACACAAAATCTGCAGGCACTACTGCCAAACCACAGAAACACTCTCACCATGTCTCTTAAGCACTGAGCTACACAAACTAATACAGGATTTCGGGCAATTTTGAGCCTTCATCAGATCTCCACACCCTCCTGTGCAGCAATAAAAACAGATATCCCTCAGTCTTCATCTCCCACATGTGCTTTGAGGAACACAAGCCACGTCCCAAATTTTGTTTCAACTCACAGTACCACCTCCCTAAATAGAGTTTTATTTGGGAACACTCAGTTTCCCAGCATACAGCAAATTTTATAATCTATGAGCTTGCATGGTCTGCCAGATCAGTATCCTCATAAATCCATCCATGAGTGCAACATTTGTTCCATGCAAATAGATTGCAAAACAATTCTGGAAGGAATGGCACAGCCGTACAACCCAGTGGACATGCTAGCTCCAGAAGCAAGGTCCATGTGGTAGCATTTATTTCCAATATTATTCAACACATGTTGCCCAAAGCACACCTTTTCATCTTCCACCTGCAACTACATGTGAAACACGAAACACATTAATTCAAAGACAGGCTGTATTTTTCAAAGAATCTTAACATAGGCACATATTTGCTTTTAAATGCTGAGAGAGCCTACAGACCCAGGAGGATAAAAGGAGAATCTATTTCTTTCTATGAGCAGTAGAACAGACTAATGATATCTGCCCCTTCTCCCCTGTACCCACTGACAAAAAGGCTTGCTACTGAGACCACCTGTACACAAGGACTAGAGCTGTGCATGAAGCACTTACACCCAATCCTTCCTTCCAAATACCACTCTCAAGCACTTAGTTGCACAAGTACTACTTAACAACATCACACAAAGCAGCCCATATAATTTGATTATAAAGAATTCAGGACTTTTCTGTGATAAGCACTAAGGACCAAATCACAGGCACCTCAGAAAATGGAAAATGAAGGAACACGAAGTCTCCAATTCACTTAGCTCCATGAATTTCATTAGAAAATTTATCTGGTTGCTGGAACAATACTATTTTTAGTCTCTTCTGCATCACTATAGTACAACAGAATGCCACTGAAATTACAGTTTTTCTTTCTATACACAGTGCCAGTATCCTTGATAAAGGGGAAAAGCAGCACAGAAAATTAGAAAAGACTTTCTAGGGTGTTTTAACATTTTAATTGTCAATAATGCTTGGTGAAAGCAATTTAATGCTGGAAAACCCCTATTGCTGACTTGGGGTCTTGTTTTCAAATAAACAATGATTATGAAAGATATATAAACATTTAAATACTGTTGCACAGGGATAGCCAGGTGCTAAGTGGAGCATGAGAGGTTTCTCTGACATCTGAGCTTCCACATTATGTTTTCCCAAGTAACTCTGCCCACCCCCTTCCTGGCCAAACCGGGAAGGCAAATTCAGTCTCCACACTAGTGACATGTTCATTAACAACCGCTCAGGAAAAAACAAGCACAGGCTACATTACTTCTCCAAGATTAATCAAAATGATGGATTACAAATGATAACCTGTAAAAGAAAAGCAAGAGAATGCATTTCCCCTTTTCAACTATTTGGATCATTCACTTGAAGGGCTGATTTCTACTAGTGCCCCTTGAACGATGGCAGAACAGAGCTCTGCTCCCAATCCTCGTACCCGGCCTCCTATTCAAATCTGGCACCTAAATTTTGCACACAGAGACTAAAGTGAAGACAGCTTAATATTTTATATACAGAACAGCTGCTTGACCTGTAACAACACAGGTAAGTGGGAATTTACATAAATAATAATGACTGAAAACTGTTCATACATACACCACTTTTTTAAAAGGTTAATTCCTTCCTTTACTCCTCACATCCACACCCCCCAAAAAATGTCAGCATTGCCAGTTTCTTTCCAGATAAATTTAAGCTAAACTGTAAAATATTAAGTAGTTTAGGGCTTTTCCCCCCCCCTACAAATTTAATACTAAGCTGAATTTAAAAATCTGAAATTATTCTCAGGTAGCAAATCAGTATATAAATAATTGGCAATGCACCGCAAGCAATATTTCTTTCCAAGTAGCTGCTTATGAAAATGAAGCACATGGGGAATTTACGGTGCTTTTCATGGCAGGAAACCCATGGTATCTATAAACAGGTTTTCTACTTCGGGCAGTTTTATGTTTGTAAAATGTTTTCCAGTAAACCTGGATCTCATTTTTAATAGGTTAAAGTATGGGATTTAACCACTTGAATGCAAAGAGATTTCATTCCAAAATAACTATGCCTAATTTGAGAACACACAATTATAAACAATAAACAGTTGCATAGATGAGCAGTATTCTTAAATAAGGCTGGCGTAACGGCATGACAAGCTGTGGGCTTTTCACAAAAATATTAGCACTATTTGGTCTCACAAAAAGAACAAGTGAGAACGAAAACAAGTGACCTCCTTAAGTATAAAATATTGTTAGTGGCCAAGTATGAAAATATTGTTTGTGGCCAAGAAGTCTTTAGCTGTAAAATACTCATGGAAAGTTGGCACTTTGAAGTCTACCATCATGTAAATAAATACAAGCAACCACAGGCAGAGAATATAGGGGAATATAGACACTGAATTCACCTGTCTTTACCTAAACACACTCACCCATATTCCCCTTTAAAATGAGATACCCAGGTTTTCTTATGCCAACATAAAATATAAACCAGAAGCCCAGTAAAGAGATAAGATCAGTGTGCACTCACAACTGTTTTACCAATCTGTCCACGCCGGTCCCTCTCCCACCTATTTGATGCAGGAGCAGATCCAGAGATTTCAGCCGAGCTGCTTGGGATTAGCACACCTCAGCCTAGCAAGTGAAGCACAGAAAACACAAACCCCACAGGCCCTTTGACTTGAAAGCTGAATATTAACAGAACAGGAGCACAGCCATGCCCACTCTTCTCCATGCTAAATGGGTCATATAAATTCAAGCTGCTTCTGAGCAGCTGACCAAAACCCCATTTCCAATATTGCATTGAGCAATTAACCAGTGCTTTTGCTGCTCTTCACTCTCTGGCAAGTGCAAGCAGACTCTCAGTCCTGGAAGAGTCCAGTAAACCATGAGAACAGATAAATCTACCCAGCCTCTACTGGTCATTCTGTATAATACTGCGTTAACAGCCTTTTATTTTTTTTTTAAAAAAAAAGGAAAAAAAGAAAAAAGGAAAAGAAAAAAAGGATGCTTAAAAAAAAAAAAGAATCCATAAATCCCTGCTTTGCCTTATACGAGGCTGGAGGAAAATAAACCTTAAAAAAAATTCTTTGCCAGAAGTATAATCAATGTTCTTTAAAAGGTTAATGTTTCCTGATACCTGTGAAGTTGAATTAAAAGGTTAATGTTTCCTGATACCTGTGAAGTTGAAAATTGGGTAAATGCTAGTTGCAGAATAATTGCTCTTTCAGGAAGGTATTCTCTTTTTTGTTACAAACCTATGCAAGAGTTGGAAGGGGAATATAATTAACTATATTTGTTTAGAAGTTAGGAAGAAGAGCAACTTCACTTTTGTCATGAAATAGCTTAATCATCAACACATATTTCTAAGACTGTGCTTACATAGTCTCTTTCTAGATCGTTTTACAAAGATTGTACAATCTGCAGGACTTCAAATGAAGGGACAAGATAAGCCAATTACATTTATTACTTAAAACTGTATAAAGTATAACTTCTTATCCTCCTCTTAAACACACAGTAATTTGGAAAAATCCACAAATCTCTGAATTTAAGATAAAATACTGTTCTGTAATTACCCACAGAAGGTGAGGCATAACTTTTGTCTACTTTTCTTTCTTTTTAAGTTTGATACTGGAGACTCTATCCATCACACACAGATATATCTGTGTTTGTCTCACAATGGAAAAGCCAAGTTTGCTAAGAAGAAAGTAATTCTGTATTAAATTATATTCAGGAATAACAGATTTGATCTGAAGATAGCAATCCTCCACTTCGTAATGTAAGAATGGGAGTAAAAATATCTTCTGGCCTACAGAAGTCCTGGTGGAGTTTGAGGATGGTGTCTCAGCACATGCTGGTTCCTCCCCAGCATCCCTGTGCCAGGCTGACCTTGGGCAAATCCACTAAAACGCACAGCCCAGCACTGAAGGATCCATAGCTTCACTGGCTACAGGCAGGGTTTGGGACTCAGTAAGGACAGAAAATGGCCCCAGTTTGTCCCACTCTGGACAAGGCATCACCCAGGGAATGAAGCCGCACAACAGATCTTAAGGAGCCATAAAACAAGACAGTAAAAAGGCTGTGTCTCGAACAGCAGGAAGTTATGCACATCTGACGCTGTAATACTATTTTAGCATGCAATGCTGCTCTGTGTTGCTATGAGATGACCAAGTGACTCTCCAGTTCAACACAGGCAAAGAAGCAGAGGTAATTAAAAGCAAAAAAAAAAAAATAAATAAATAATTGCGTTAATTACAACACCAGCAGTTTAGCAACATGATCTGACCTATTTGTAGCTGTTATTTAATAAATTGGTAGATTCAGTCTTTGGAGCACCTGAAGGTGTTACAGTAGCAAGATTTTAACCACAGCAGAAGCCAAAGGCTGGTCTCCTTCTCAAGGAGAAAGCCATGTCCCAGTAGGGACTGATCCAAGCAGACGCTCAAGTGACCGCGAGCAACACCACAAGTCCCGCTAGAGCAGATAAAGCTGTGCCGACACTGAAACATGAGCTGTACCACCAGGGAACCCGGGAATAATTTATTTGGTATCCAAGAAAGTGTAAGCTTGGTACCAAGTACCATGAAAAGTTACTCAAAAAAAAGACAAGACAAAGAAGGCATCTGGATTCACACCAAGACATTCCTTCATCAGCACCCAGAACCACTGCTGTGCTGTTCAGAAATAAAGCACTGCCACAGAGAGATTGAAGAAAAGCACAGAAAACAGGTTTTTTCTTCAAATTTGGCTGAAAGTCTTTACTGATTCTGGAGACAAACCCTTGTGGCATGTTTAGACAAAAACAGAAGGGAAAATACAAGTTCCGTACAGTAAGATCAGACATGCCATTCTTGATATATTTACCTAGGTGGTATTTTTGCTGCATATGCCATACACTGACCTCGAACAAAAAAGAAAAATGCAGAAAAAAAAGCTATTTAATCACAGAAATAAGAAAAAATGAAATAATGTTTTACTACAGAATAACCTGGAGTTTTTATTTATCTTTTTGGAACATTCTAAAGCAGGAAAAATCATTGTTATTGTAACTCAACATAACTACACAATGGAAATAAAAGGTGGAGGAGTATTTTAAAGGATCTTGCACAGAATTCACTACTTTCTTACATTGGAAAGCCGCTGCCACAGCTCCCAAGAGACCTCTAGGACGAGCATAGAAAAATGTCCACTGTGGGGTATGTGGGCCGGGAAGGAAGAGGCAAGTTTTTAAAACAGAAGTAATCTAGATAATCTAAACCAGAGCTCTTTTGCAGCTTTCTTCTTGTGTCCCTGAACAAGTCAGCTGATTTGACCGAGCTGATTCTGCATTTCGTGGCTCTTACGTACACAGCAGCACAAAGACCTTCACACAACCTGGGAGGACAAACTCCTGCTCACGTCACCATCACACCATCTCCTGACACCACATAACACAAGTATCAAGGAGACATCTCACTCCCAAAAAAACAAACTGCCTGCCTTTTCCCTTTTCAGAGGAAGGAGGACCAGCAGATTACCAAGAAGAACTGGCAGACCTGGGAAATGGCAAAAACCAATCAATGATGCATTTGTAACGAGGCCCTTGAATTTTGTTGTTCCCTAGTCTAATTAAACCATCGAAAAAATATTCACAAAAAGTATTAATATATATTAATTATAAATAGTTATAATATCTAAATAATAATGTATGTAAACTAAATAATTATAAATATATATATTAATTATAAAGAGGTCTTACAATGAATGGCAGCACATACATTTATTAAAACAACATCTGAAAATTCAGAAAGCATCTCATCAACCATCAATGTTACCAATTTTAAATCCCCATGTATTTGTGTGGTCTTGGAAAATAAATAAGTCACTAACCCTCAATTACTGAAAAACAGCAGAGTTCTACCGTTCTGGCTCAACTTCACAATAAAACATCAGTAACAGTTGGATCAGATCAATATGCATTTATATAAATAAAACCCATCACACAGCAAGGAAAACAGGTACAGCAAACAGAGAACTGTACTGCTTGTTGGTCACCCTTGGTGAAAATATAAAGTAACACTTATCTGATTAAGTACTTCTAGATTGGTACTTGCTGCTGAACCTTGCAGTACAGCTATATTTAGAGCACTGCTAATATAGAATGTAATTCTCTTGCTCAAGGTCCATGACAGATTCTTGCTTGAAGGAAAAAGGAGGACTCCAGGATGCTGGGTGGTCCTGGCAATTTAGTGTAGTAAAAGCTACTGCAGATTTAATCCTCAGACTTTCCTGTGTCAAGCAGGCTCTTGATCGTGGGTTCTCTGTAAGCAAACTCCCCAATTACCTGGCTGATGATTACTTAGGTGAAGGATTCTACATCATGCCTACAGAGCTGTTCCACTTTGCATACACCACTGTAAACCAGAGAGAGAGGCAGAGAAACTCACAGATCAACCTTAAAACTTTTGCACAGGTCAATCACCTTTAATAAAAAATAAGACAGCGGAGAACACAGAACTGAACCCAAAACCACAGTCCATCTACTGCACCTCTGCAAGTACCTCGGGCCCAGCCTACACCAAGTTCTCAATTCAGCTGCAACTTTCCTACCTGCCTTAATGATGCTCATTACTTTAAAAAAGAAATCATATACCAGTGTCTATTATTTTTCAACTACCAAAGAAAGCTTTATAACTCACATTTCATGACTGAAACTGTCAGAGGAGACTGACAGCTCTCTTTCATACAACACATCTGACGAACACACAAAACACAGCTTAACATGCAGATATCAGGTTGAATTCATAGGGTCAGCAGTAAGAAATTAAATTTTCTGTCCCACAGATACTCTCAGTCTTTAAGCTCTAGTAACAGCCAAGGAACACAGAAGTAACATTCTCAATCCATTTTCTTCCCCATTTCTCTGATTAGGACAACTACTCTGCACGAATGCACAGCATCTTGGGCAGTTCATTAGCTGGGGGATTAATGAAACTAAAAAGACAGTATTTGTGGTGCAAGAGGACTACAGCGGGTAGGAGACACTGTGTCACGGCCATCTCAGCGCGGCCCTGCCACGCAGTCTCTGTGACTCACCCCTTGGCATGGGTTAAGCCTGCAGCTCATCGCTGACACTCTCATGCTGAAACTACGACAACAATACACTATTCCCAGCATCGCTTATTTAATGATAAGCAGCCTGGCTCACTGGGCAACTAACAGCTCTGGACACACTCTATACAGTAAGAGGATTAATATGTTAATAAGGTTTGTAATTTCCATTAGCTGGAAATGCAGCTACTTTTAAAAGATCCTTAAATCATAATTTTAGCTGGAAACACAGATTTTAAATCTCTCCCGATTCTCAGCCTCTAATACAGAAGCTGGCTTATGTGCTACAGAAAAATAAATTTCTAAAGACGCCTCAATCTCTTAGAAGCAGCATTAAAGTGTGAAAGCTGTCAATTTTCATGGAAACCACAATGCCAGAGCAACACAAAAAGCTGCAGTATACAGAATGTAGCGCTTGCCAGAAAATCAAGTGTCTGCTGATGCTAACAGAGTAGCTAAAGGCCAGACACAGGGGAATACTTGTTAAGGCACTGAATTGCAATTCAGGAGAAGTGAGGTACTTCCCTAACTCTGCCACAGGCCTCATGGCTGCTTTTAGAGCACGTCATACAAATGTGTTCACATTTTTGACTATATAAATAAAATGGAATCTCCTACACGTAATTCTTTAACCCAAAAGAATATTGTTAGGAAGCCTTCACAAATGCTTGTAAGAAAATTCAGGTTTGTGACAACAGGAGTCTTTAAGCATTTACAATACCATAGATGTTTAAGGATAAATACAGGTATTCAAGAAAACTCCCATTCCTTTGAATGCAAAAAAGAAAAGCCCCTTCATTCTGGCTAATCATGCACTGTGATCTGAATTATTCCACAAAAAGCAATATATCACTTCCCTAGCAAGATTAAACTACACAAAAAGCAGCCATCTGTTTAGGGAACTGACTTCAAAATAGGTATTTCAGTAGTTGGTTTTCCTTAATGGTCACCATCACCTAAAGGTGAGAGTGCTTTAAGTTGAAACTAAACTCCTCTCTCCACCTTTATCTAGCGAAACATCCTGAAATTCACTGCAATTAGCGCAGCTTGCCCAGATGGAGTGGTAAGTAATATCTGTCCCACCAGAATATAGTGCTACCTTCAGCAGAGCAGTTAAGTGTTTTCATCAAGATAAGAAATTTAACCAAGATGTAAACTTAGAGGAGCAAAACCTGCAGACAAATGAGTCTGAAATTACAAGGGAAAGATAGGAAGACCGAACAAGACAGCCTACAGCAGGGAAAAGAAGGTTCCATTTCATCTAACGGTAGCAGGAGGGTCATAGAAGAACAAGATGAAAAATTACAAAAGACATCCAAAGGAAAGAAAATAATGAGAGACACGAGTGGGAGATGGGGAAGGTGAAAAAAAAAAACCAAACCCTGAATATTCTAGACAGCCCAGAAATGGAAGAGACTTTAAGAAGCCATCTATTTCATCCTGTACTCTAGTACAAAATTAAAAGATTGCTGAAAGAAATTAAGAAGAAAAGAAGGGAAAAGAAAGACAGGAGAAATTGAACACTGGAATTCAGAAAGAATAGCTGTCAGGACTGGACTACACCACATTTTACCTCACCATTTAGCTTTTTCTTACAGTTACCTTGCTTATCTTCAGCAATCCTGAGATATTAGTCATGACTGAAAATACAGATGTCTTCCAGCTCAATAGTTGTATCCACAGAGGCGTAAACCAGTAAAAACCGCCTTGTTTCATTTTACACAAAAACATGTAGAATTTTTCTGCACCATTAGCAGAATTTTATTTAATGTGATGTATCTCCACTGACACAGAAATAAATACTCTGGACCCAAACTACCTGCGAAAGGAAGGTAGGGCTAAAGCTGTCTGTGGTGCCAGAAAAAAGTATTACAGAGAAGCTCCTTGTCTCAGGTGTACACAAAGGAACCGTTGCCTGAATTCTGTGGGAGCAGTGCACATACCAAAAGGGACACAACATAAAGGATAATGTCAAAAGCACAAGCACCAACCTTGCAACCAGCCAAGGCAGCAATCTTCAAAGCCAGTACTACATTGCTACTCTACATTTTTAACTGCAGCCATCACCCTTTGCCATCCAGTACTTTGCATGTTACACAGAAATCTCATATTAATACAAATAGCAGATAGCTCAGTTTCCCAATTTTGATTTAAAAAATTAACTACATCATTGTTTCTTTATACCCTAAATCTTGTAACACTGAACGTGAGATATAGTGTAACCAGTGTGACAGACGTTCACATAGTTCTGCAGAGAACTCTGCCCTCCAGGCTTTTCCAGACAAGGTTTACAAATAATACTTCGCACAAGCTCAATAAAAAAAAAAAAAAAATATGAAAAAAATAACCATTCTATTTTCTTTTCCTCTTAAGTTGGATGTGCAGTTTCACAAAGTAGCCCACTTTACTATGCAGAGAGGACATAAAAAAATGGGAAAGGTTTCAACAAGTTGAGATGCGCAACTTGTTCTGTATCTGGGGGTTTGCTTTCCCTGGTTCTGCATGTAAACATTACTGATGTTTCACAGCCTTTAGCTGACTTCCAGGGCCACTTCAATCCCACAGATAAGTCCCTCCAAAGCAGGTGTGCTAACATGTGCCTGCCTTTGTTAGTACTATTAGGCCCTGTGAAATAAGGAAGGAGTTAAAGCACAGAAAATAAAGGCCCTACTTAAAGAAAGCACTCATACATCTTGTTTAACATAGAGGCTTTCCCCACATTTGCTTGACACCAGAGGAACCACAGAACAGTCTGGGTTGGAAAGGACCTTAAAGATCATCTAATTTCAACCCCCTGTCACAAGCAAGAACACCTTCCACTAGACCAGGTTGCTCAAAGCCCCATCCAACCTGGCTTTGAACACTTCCAGGGAAGGGGCATCCACAGCTTCTCTGGGCAACCTATGCCAGTGCCTCACCACCCTCACAGGAAGCTCTTCTGCACTCAGACATAAAGGCATTAAGGAGCCATGAACTGTGGCTAGTTACCATGGGAGACAGGAGATGTTTTCAGCAACAGGGTAAGATACTCTTCACTTTGTGAGGTTCCTAACAAAGCAGAACTGACCCTTCAAGTCCTCATTTTACGCTTGGGCCTGCTATGTCACTTACGACCAATGAATGTCTGTCTTCCCATGTTATGGTCAATAAAGTCACTGATCAAAACATCCAGAGAAGCCTATCTCTGCTCTCCCTAATGAAATAAGAGCAGATGCAGACACCAAAGTACCAGATTTTAAACAAGTGTGTGTCTCTCATCTAGCACCTATTTCATGATCATAGAATAAATCCTAATTCCTGCTGCTGCTGCTTCTACTGATCATCTTAAATTCACCTTCATAAGCCAAAATAAATGTTGATTACATAAAGCACTGTGGACTCAGTAAAGCTTTAGAAAACTTATGCCTAGCAATTAGTAGTAATAAAATTCTTGGTGCTGAGAAATGAGACAGATCAGTACAAACTGCAGCTTTCCGTTGCCATTTAAAACCAAAAAAATCCACCACAGTACCCTACTTTTAAATGCAATTCTCAAAGAGCCGCATCATGAAACACACGTAGTCAATTTATCTGTGTAACGCACACAGCAGAGCCACTGTACCCTGTACCAAACAACACGTTAAATTTGTTCACTGTTTAACACGGGAAACTCATAATGTTGCTGTTAATGATTTAAAGAGACAAAACAGGTCTGCCTAAATTTTGTTAAAAATTGTGAAGTTGCGGTCATCTTAACCTCCCTTTCATAACTGCAGTCAATAAGCTGGAAATGTGCATAGCATTTCTTCTGCCTTGAAAGGAAGGTATTTCTGCCACACCAGCCTTAAATGTCAGCCTTCCCCGGCACACTTCATAGATGTAGCTCACATCTGGATTCATACAGAAAACAACAAGGACAGACGAATCTGTCCTCTTGCCGCACTTCCCTGGCCCTAGCTGATTTCCTCATTGAGTGAGTAAAACCTGATTAGGGACCAAACATCCACCCATTTCCAGTATGGATGTTAGCAACTCAGGGAATTACGAACCGTTATGTGAAGCCTACTGCTAACAGCACTGACACACCTAGGCTGGGAACCTGTGACTTGCTAGAAAAGGCAACAAGCAGTATTTAAAGACATGAAACCAGCTCAGACAAAACAGGAAATCCCCACTGGTGCACATGATGGTGTTGTCATCAGCTTCCAGAGAAGCGGATTAGCACCCACTCGCTTTGCTACACAATATTGCAAGCACATCTTCACCTTAGGACTGGATTTGCCTCCTTGAGCCATGTCAAGAGGGATCCAACTGAAGTTAATGCAGTTACTGTAATTTCTGATCATATATGTGATATCAGAATTGGGCCATGAACAGGTTTACACAGATGAAACTGGCTATGCAGGATTGAGGAGGTTTGTTCAGAAACATCCTCAGACACCAGTGCTCATCTCCAAGATGTAGTGACAACATGCCTTCTCATTGGAAATTCAAACTCTTTAATCAATCTTTAGATACGCAGCAATTGAGGCAAATTGCTAATCAGCAGTGCATCTGAGAAATGATAGCTACTCTTCCAAGCACACATGTAAATTGGTATCCTAGATGTCCTTTGTACTGGGATTTCAGAAAGCAGATGTACTATTATATCACCTAAACACAGAGAGGGGAGGCGCATTTCGTCTACTGCTCTTCATAGAAGGTGAGCATAAAAGGTCATGATCAAACAGGCTGATTTTTAACTGGAGTTAACCATTTTATTCACAAAAAAAAGGCAGCAAGTTATGTCATGTTCTGCAAGCCAAGGAAACACTGCACACGTACGGTTTCATTACTAAAGCACTAGCAACAACATAATTCCTTCACACAGTGCTCCTTGTTCTACTTTTTGAGTTAGGCACCGCAAGACTGTATCAAACACAGAAACGAAGGAAATTAAACCTGACAAAACTCTGGCAGCCCATCGTAACATACTTTAAAGCTGTTTTCTACTTAGCTGAAAATAAGTTTAGGCATAAACGTTAGAAGTAAAACTATAAAAGCTGTCGAAGCAATCACAGCCTTTTCCAGCCTGCACAGAGTGTGTGAAGTAGAGCAGTAAATTGCAGAGAGCAGGCAGCGCAGCTCTTTAAAACTTGCCCAGCTCCTGCTCTTACAAAAGAGATCGCTTGGGACTTCATCTTGCGGCTGCCCTCGTCCCTTAATTAACAGACTAATAAATCCACTGCTAGCGTGTCCTGCGTTTGCCTGACAAAAACCCAAATCCACCTGCGGGTTACCCAAGGCCTGACTGCTATTTAGCACTACTGCTGCGAGAGCGCTGCCTGACACGTAAGACGGGGGGCACCGACAACCGCCCAGCCCACCAACCTCTGACTATCTGGGGCACTTTTACCCCGAGGCCGGCAGCGCTTCGCTCTCCTTTCCTCGCCGAGGCCCTGCGGTCGGGCAGCGAGACCCGCGGCCGGGACGGCTGAATGACCCTTTCAGAGGCTTTTGGCGGCTGCGCGCTGGTACCCACGCCGGCTGGCGCACCGACCGCTGCGGCCCCGGGTTCCCCCGCCGGACCGGGTGCACCCGCTCCCCCCAGCCACGGCCCCAGCTCTGAACCGCGGCGGCCTGTGCCGAGGGGGGCAGGCGGCGATCGCCTGCCCGCCTCAGCGCCGGGGTGCGCCTGGCCAGCCCCACAGCCCGCTGCAAGACATGATCCCCAAAGCAAAGCAAACCAAAGCAAACCCCGCTCTCCAGCCGCCCCGGGTCTTGCAGGCGGAGGGGCAGAGGGGTGGGAGTGGCCCTTGCAAAAGGGAAAGACGAAGCAACTGCTTTCCCCACTCCTGACCCTCCTGCAGCCCGCCTCAGCCTGTCGCCGCCCGCCCCGCTCCCCGGTCGTGTCCCCTCTCCCCTATCGGCAGCCACCCCGGGCTGTGCTCAGCACGGCGGGGTTGACACCTGCGCGCCGTCTCCGGTGGAAGTCAGGGAAGGCACGGCACCGCAGCCCGCCGGCCAGCACGGCCACTGTCGCCGTCCGAAGGCGCTCCTGCCCGAGGAGGTTAGCGGCGGCCGGTCCGACCCGGGGCTTACCCAGTGGGAGGCTTGCAGGCCCCGGGGCGCACAAGGGTCTCCATGGCTGCGCCCCTCTCGACACTTCTGAAGGGACAGGCAGGGCCGGCAGCGGGACGGCGGCGAAGGTCGGCAGCGGGGGGATCCAGAGGGAGGGAAGAGAGAAGAGCGAGCGCCAGCCTCTCCTCCGCCCGGCCCCGCTCCCCGCCCCGCCGCCGGGCGGCACTGCCCGGGGCGCCACCACCCACCGCTCCCGCGGGCGGGGTGAGATGCCCTGCCCAGGCGGCGCGCTGCGGCTCCCACCCGACCACCCACCTTACCAGGCCGGCAGCGGAGTAATGCCGCGCGGCGGGCTCAGCTGCGTACGCCGAGCAAGGGGCTGCCTGGGCCGGGGTCAGCGGCGCGGCGGGCAGCGCTGAGGGGGTGGGCGGGCGCTGCCCGCTCAGTAGCCCGGAAAGGTGGGTTGCTGCCATCCCGTTTCCATGTAACCGGCCGGGCCGACCCTGCCGCGGCGGGAGAGAGGGAGGAGATAGCAAACCTTCAGGATGGGACCGCGACAGAGCCCAGCTCCTGCACCAAGCCCTCCTACACCCCTTTCGCTATGAACTTGGGCAAACTTGAGCTTGCCCGAAGCAGAGCCCCGCGAGGAACGGAAGTTTTCCTGAACTTCTCACCCTGCCCAGCCCCTGGTAAAGCCACCTGAGGCTTGGTTCTCTTTACTTTTACTTTCACAGGTTTTTTTCTGTTAGTGATGGCACAAGCTTTTTGCCATTTGCAGTGGCTTTGGCCGAGAGAGGGGCTGCATGACAGGCCTCTATGAGGTGTTTCACCCCCTGCATCCACAGCCTCATGCCCCAGGCAGGGCTCACCCCGAGCGATGTGAAGGCCCCACCGGCACGACCTTCACAGCATGCTGAAATCTTGGGGTGCCGTTTCAGAGACATTCCCCTCCTGCCGCTTCCCCAGGGGAGCAACTGTTGTGTGTGAAAGGAGAACCCAGCTGGAGGCGGGAGCCCGGCTTGTGTTACTGCAGCATGTGCGTGCTGCCCGCTGTGCCCAGCGTTGGGAACCCTGGCCTCTCTTGGACGTTTCAGGAGTTTCTCTGCTCCCCTCAAGCCATCTCCATTTTGCTTCTCCTGGCTTTCCTGGCCATTGTGGGAGGACAATGGAAAAGGGGTGAGGCTGCCAGCCAACATGGGAACTGGGAGATAGGAGCAAGCAGGATGAGTAAAGTGATGGTGAGAAATGAAGTGAGGGACTGCAGGGAAAGAGGTTGTGCTGCCTGACCTGCCTTTTCACCCATCTGCCTTGGCGACAGTCCCGCAGGTTCTGGTTAATCAGAAGTTTGGATTAGAAGGAACCTTAAAGATATCCGGTTCCAACCCCCCTGCCACAGGGAGGGACGCCTTCCGCTAGACCAGATTGCTCAAAGCTCCATCCAGCCTGGCCTTGAACACTGCCAGGGATGAGGCAGCCACAGCTTCTCTGGGCAACCTGTTCCAGTGCCTCACCCCCCTCACAGGGGCGTGATCTACATCTACCCTCTGTCAGTTTAAAGCCATTCCCCCTTGTCCTGTCTCTACATGTCCTTGTAAAAAGTCCCTCTCCAGAGTTCTTATAGGCTCCCTTTAGGTACTGGAAGCTACTCTGAGGTCTCCCCAGAACCTTCTCTAATCCAGGCTGAACAACTCCAGTTCCCTCAGCCTTTCTTCATCACCCCTTTCCTCAAATCATTCCTTCCCCTCAGGGAAGCATATGTCTTTGAGCATATTCTTGAGCACATATCTTTGCATGTGCTGCCCATTGGAAACTGTCTTGCCTAGCTCCCTGACCAGAGTAAATAGAAGCAGCTGCTGTGGCTGCAAAAGCAAGAGTTCCTTCCTCAGCAAGCAAGAGTTGGCAAAACTGGGTCAGAAGCTGCCTGTGAACGATGGCGTAGCTGTCTGCAAGGAACTCACATCCCAGGCAGATTGGAAATATTTTGAAACATTCAGACATTGGGTTAATTTGCCAGTAACAGAAAGGAAAAGGATGCATCCACCCTTTCTACACTACATGAATGAAAGGTTACTGTAAACACCCAACACCTGCCTTTGTTGTGTACCAGGGCTTATGTGTTATTATAAAAGTATTTATTTCCATGCATTTACCCCAACATATTACAGCACACTTATTGTCATCTGTAATTTTGTTATCTCTGACTTTGATAACCTGAGGTCTCCCCTTAATTCCCATATCCTCAGCTGAGTTAAGAATGCTGCTTTCAATTCCCTCCTCTCCATCCCTCACATGTACAGATGCTGAAGGTCAAGAGACAGATGGCTGCCCTAGCTGTATGTAGAGAAGCAAATACGAGTTTGCAGAAGCAAAACATATATCTCTAATTTATGTGTTACTGTGCGTAGAAGTTGACTGAGTTGCCACAGTTTAGTAATTACCCTGGTTATCTGAGCCACATTCCATGATAATGAGCCACATGCATGTTCCTAATTTGTGCCCTCATGAAAATAAATAGGCTAGCTTACATAGTTCATTTTGCAAGCAGATTACTTCTGACGCTGCTCACTGTCAGTTACCATAGCTTCAGGAATGAATGGTGATCTTTTAAATCATGGGAACTTGATTTCATGGCTCTGTTCATCAGCTAGTCGGTCATTTTTCATCTCACCTCAATCTAAATGAACTCCTTCCTATCCTGAAATAGATGCATGGGCACCAAACCTCTCTGGAAACCCCCAAACCTCCCTCTGTCTGCATCATTAGCAAACTGCACCTTCTCCAGATATTTCAAGAACCTGAAGGAACTTCCCTTGCCTCAGCTGTAACTTCTGCTTTACAGCGACACACCTGAGCAGAGGTGTGAAGCACAAAACAACAAAATAGTATTTGCTTATTATGTTCACTTTTTATATAGCATAGCAAAAGAGTGAAAGCCTACTAAACACTGAAATAATGGTCTTATACATCTCCAGAACACCAACAGCACTGACTGCCCATGGCCCCAGTTCTTCGGTCTCATTTAGCTGGTGAAATAGCCGGTTGAAATGCGGGGAGCACACTCTTGAGATTCAGCACAGGAATCTGCCTTTCTCCAAGCTCCTTGACACCCGGCCCAGCTCCCAGAAAAAGGGCAAAGGGGGCATTTCTTGTGTGCATTGTAATCCCTATAACAGGGGTGCTGTGCTCATTTTTTAGGCAAATGGCATTAGTTTGGAGAGAGGCTCTATGAGTTTTTGCCAATCTCATAAAATGTCTGTGAGACTGAGTATATTCAGCCCCCCGGCCTGCTTTCATCCTTTTCCTGTCTGTATAGCTTCATCTTCATTTAGATGAGCCTCCTCAGTGTATTTCCTAAGAAAATTAAGTCAGTTTGATGACAAAATCCTTGCTCTAAAATAGTTTAGACCTTTCAAAATAAAAAAAAAAAATTATCACCAGTGCAATTTCACATTTCTGCTCCTATACAGTCTTCAAAACATTATTCCTGGTTTTCCTCACCTTCACTGTTAGTAGCATTACTGAATTAAACCTTAAAGGCTACATTTTTCTTCTGCTAAAACTGGCCTGCAATATTTCAGGAATTTGAGTTTATAGTATAAACTTAACTGAACACGTAAGGAATCTAGTAGGACAAGTCTAATACCAAAGACTTTGTTTCTTGTGTTGAAAAAACAAATAAATAACTCATCATTAGCTAACATGCACTGGTTAACCGGACCTTCTTTCTAGTCTAGCATGTATCTTTTCCTACAATTTAACTGTTTGAGCACTGTCCTAGAATTGGAAAACAAATTTGAGCTTAAAAACCAAAGCAAAAATAATAAACCCTAATTTATAGCAGGAAAAGATTGTGAACAGTAGTTACTGTAGTTAGGTTTAGTTAATAGCAAACACATATTTTTAACCACATAAATCCTAAGCAATATAGAAATTGCAATTGAAGCATTAGTCTCTGTAAGAGAGTTGACTTACTGTACAATTGCAAAATTCCTGGCTATGTAATTACAGTAGTTGGAGCTGCATAGCCTCAAGCTCACAAAATTTTATTTTGCTATTCACAGGGAAAAAAAAAAAAAAAAAAAAAAAAGGAAATGAGAATTTCAGGCCTTGCTATACCATTTCCTTGAGTCCCAGAGCACCCTTTATTCAGAAAGTTGTTCTGGGATTTTGCCCTATGGGTCCTATTATTTTTATTAGGAACCTGAAATAACTGAGCAAATGATACCAATTTTAGAGGAACATGTCGAAATAACAAAAACCTTGAGTAGGTTTTAACAAGTATCACATCGTTGCTGGTCTAGACAAGACTAACACAATATCATCATATTATCAAATACCCCTGAAGAGGCTGAATTTGCTTCAGAAAGGCACCGTAACTTCATGAGTGGGGCACTCAAGGGTGAACAAAGATACTGTGCTTGGATCTGCCCATAGTCACATAGGAAATCACAGACAAGTTTCTTGTCCATCTTTCTTTTTCTCTTGCTCATCTGGTGTCATGCTGAGGAGCCTCCTTTGTGACTCAGTGCCAGACTGCACTTGTGCAGCATCTAGAAGAGAGCAAAGACACTTCCTGCCCTGGGCAACCTGGGGTTTTTGGAAGAGAGATTTTAGTTTTCTGCATGGCTTTAGAGACTTACATGTAAGAAGTCTGTGATATCAGTAGAGGTTTCCAAGAAAAGACCCCAAAAAAGATACCAGTTATCCAAAAACATGACAAAGAAGCCATCTGAAAGAGCATGTGGTTACAGATACAGGTTTATGTAGCTTTAGGTGAGACAGCTTGTATATTTCTGAGTTACCAGGTAATTACCTCCTGTATATGTAGAAATACTGAAGCTTGCCCTTTGTCTTGTCTCTCAACCTGTTCTGTTTTGAAAGATAGATCCCTTCAGAGATTTTGTTTCCCAAAACTTCCTGAAGTAACTGAAGGGTTAGGAGCACATTTGGCCTTAAGATGCCCAGAAAAAGAAATTAGGAGTGTGATGGAGAAAGCTAGAGACTCTTTCCAAGTCTCTGTGTGGAAATTGCTGCTTTGCTTGACTGTGTACTCCTGCCTTCAAACTGTGGTGTGGTCTAGAAAGGGACAAGGTGGAGAGAGGGACAGCGCAGCACAAAGATGAGCAGATGTATGATGCGGCGTCAGCTCAACACTGACCCTCAGGAGTCACAGGGCAGATTGAGCACTGTCATGCCAGGTAAAAATATTATGGAAAGAGGGGGTCCTTTTGCCTTAGGCAGGATTTCAGAGTGCACATGCAGAGCGGGGAATGTGATGTACATGAACAGTGATGGGGAAATGGTTTAAAACCAGTATGAGAATAGAATAAGAGGAGTTTGTGTGAACGACACAGCCATTAGAAAATTAAAACCAGGTTATTTTAAATGTGGCTAAAAGTGGACATGGCAGACATAACCCAGACTGAAGCTGATATGTCTATAATATGCTGACACAGTCTTGAATGTAAGAACCACAGAACTTTGGGGATTTTTTTTTAAAGGTTGAGTATTGATTGCATGCTTATTCTTCCTCTTTTGTCCCCCAACAGTTTGCTTTTGGGGGAAAGTCTGTTGCTTTTCCTTGCTATTTTTTTCTATATATTTTTGACAAGTAGACTTCTATTTCCTCTCTTTTCTACTAATCCTCTTACATGAACTTTTTTTTTTCAGGATTTGAAACCCCAATCCTAGTATGCAGTTAAACTGACATTAGTGAAAGAATATTTACCTGGACAGACCCAGTGGGCTGGCACTTGTGTTCTTGGGCTCAGCTGTGGTGAGAACCTTCCTAGGCCAGATGCTAATCTAAGGTGCTTCCCAAAATCCAAAGAGTTGCATGGGTCATACTCATCTGAGAACAGTGTTAGAGAAGACAACACCATTATCCAGGGAAAATATAAAATTAGCCTTGAGGCCCATGTCACTTTATATGACAGAAAAGAGCCTTTGAGCAGTCTTGACCAGCTTACGTATGAAATTTGAATTAAAACATTAGCTAATTTATGTAAATGTATCTTCATTGTACTGAGCTAGGTAAACTCAGCTCCAGCTATTCTTCACTATGAGGTTTTTGCTCTTTGTTTGCCATGCCAAGGCAGCATTTCAGAGAAGCAACTCATTGCCTTCTAGATGCTGATACCACTAAACCCCCTTTTGCCTCCTTCTCTAATGAAAATAAATTGTACTATGGTCTGAATTACTCACTCTTTCAGCATTTTCATGAAAGAGAAGTAGAGCTCTTGGGCAGCTCAGCCCAGCATATCTATCAGAAAGAGAACATTAATGAGCCTTCTGTGTAAATAACTTTCGCAGAACTGAAAACAATTCATTTAGAAGTGGAATGAAGCCATAGCAAAGCACTTGACTTTGGCATGACACTTTTCCAGTCAGTGGGGTGCAGACAGGGCAGGTTTTTGTAAAGCCAGGCAGGACTGACATCACAGAGGCAATGCTCCATGAATGGTGTAGCGCAGCGATTTACAAAACAGAAAGCTCTCTCTCTGTAAGGTATGGACATGGCATGTTCCCAGTTTTGTTTACACAACACCATGTGGCTCCACAGTTGCAACCAGCCTGCTCCTCCCAGCTCTCTGGATACTGCATCATACCTGGCTCTCCTCCCAGCGTGCATGGATGGTTCCGCAAGCGATGGCAGCAAGGAGTGCCTGCTGCCTTTGAAACACTGGCTGTCATGTGGGGCTTTAGCTACTCACTGCTGAAGTTGCTGTTGAAGTAAGTTAGTCCCTGCAGTAACCAAATGCCCTTAGAAAACAATTCTCAAGTGAGCTATGTCTGTACTGAATACTGAATACCAGGGTTTCTATTTCAAGAAGGCTATTTCTATTTTCATGTATATAATATGGCCAAGCTATAATCAGAATTATATCTACTTACAGTCCTCTCTATAAATATTTAACACGCATGAGATAAGCTTTATTAACGATGTCCGCAACTATCTCTTAGTTCACAGACTGGGTTAAACTTCTACCACTTTTAAATAGATTTTTTTCAGTACAGTCTTTCAGTGAAATTTAGAAAGTTTCCATGGTCAGGAGCTAGTGACATCTCAAGGCTTCATTTTCAAGTTTCAGCATAGATGAGTAACAGCATAGATTTTGTAGAATTTCATAGTTACGTAATTCTCATTTCACGTTTCCATCATCTGATGCACCTTTCAAGTTAATCCTGATTGATAGCAATATAAGTGAAAACAGGGATTGGTTCTGTATTTAAATCAAAATTAATACACTGCAAATAAAGACAAATACTATGTACTTAGGCGAAAAAAGAAAAGTAGCAGGTTTGGTGCTGCTACTATTTCCATTGAGTTACATTATTTGTGATTGCCTTAGCTGAACAACACGTCAAAGCACAAGAAGATTTGCATGCATATGAAAGCTCATGAATATTACACTTATATTTGTTAATTCTCTAGGAAAAATAAGACACCTTGACATATCGTATCATCTCTAGAATTCTCTGTAGACTGAGCAGTAACCTGGATACCTGCGTACTGTTAAACTACTACATGCGTCCCCAAAGGCCTTCCTATTATTCATTCCCGCCCCAAATGTAGACCTCATGAACCTGAAATCCCCGTGTTACATTAATTTGAGACTCGTACCCCAGAAGGATAGAACTTTAATGGATGCTATTGTAAGGAGAGCATATGAAGAAGGCAGATGAAGTGTGAAGACTGGCATCCGTAAAGCCTTATATAATTCAGACCTAGGTTAATTATATAATTTACCTTAAGGAGTTCTTTCTGGGCATATTTGAATTGACATCACATACAATGAATTTTTTCTAGCCATCCTTATTGTCATGACACCATCAGTGGTCCAAGGGTGGCTTCCTGAGCACGAGTTCCCCTGAAGTCAGCAAAGGCTTCTTAACTCTCCCTTCATGTATTAAGAAGCTTTACACTCTGATATCAACAAATGACAAGACAGTAATACTTTTCTTTCTGCTAGCATACCTTGAGATCAATCCTGCTGCTCTTTTCCAGAAGATATGGGTTAGCTGTGTATGGCAAAGGAAGAGGAAGGGAGGTTTTCCAGAAATGTCCAGTGGTACTAATCCAGGAGAACTCGGACTGAGATGAAGTACACAGTTCACCACAGTGTCATTGGACAGATGCAGTCACGTAGACAAGACAGGGTAATGCTTCCGTCTTTAGAAACGGTTGCAGTCACCTTCCTCACCCTGCTCCTGTAAGCAAAACATAAACAGAATAAAGAAAAACTCTCTTTGAATTAATAAGGAAGGGATTAGATAAACTGGCCAGTGAAGAGGGGTGGAGGAAATATGGATTATTTGAAGAACATCACTAGCCTGATCCAAGGCTTACTGAATATTAATGAAAGGTTTTCTACTGGCTCCAACTGGTTTTTCCATATCTTTCACATCACTTGCAAACACGGGCAGTAATGACAGGGTGCTTTACAGAACCTTTCTTCTCTCATTTTCTCCCCTCTTCCTCTCGAACGTGAGGTTAATTACATCTTAATCCTACCTCTAGCCACCTGTACTGGTGCTACATGAATCTTCACAGGAATCTGACATTTGCTGGCCACTAAAGGATGACATGAAGGTAAAAAGTCTGACACGTGCTTTAAACACGCTGTACCTGACATGAGGTGGTTGATGAACCTTTGGAACCTTTTATTTCTCTGTCTTCTCCTGGCTTGCCAGCTCTCCTCACCCTGCAATCTCAGTCCAGGGGAGGGATATCATTTATGACATAATTAAAATGAAACACTCCCTTTTCTTCAGATGAGTCATCTGCAGGTATCCAGAAAATGTACAGCTTGAAAATTACCTCCAGTTCAGGGCATTAGGAATACAAAGTACCTCCTAGAGTTCCTTTGGAAAAATAAATATGGAGCGCCTCTAACTTACAAAGACAACTCATTTCCTACAGTTCACAGTCGCAGACTAGAATAACGAAATTACAAAGCTTCCTGTGGATTTGCTACACAGAGTGGTGTGCTGCCACGTTGCTTCAAGGACAGCCCAGAAAGCAAACTGACACTTGGTTCCTTCTCTGCCCCCATGGTAGGAGCTCTCCCTGCAGCCCTGTGTCTCCCTGCCCTGTGTCTGGCACAACTCTCATTTCCAGCAGAGCAGGCTGCCAACCAAAGCCCCACCTTTTGTCCACCTTCCCCTCTCTCAACACAGACACATGACAAGGGAGGAGAACAATAGTCCTACAGAGGCTGGTCTTTTCTCCTAATTCAAGTTATCTATCACAGAAAGGCCTTAATAGTCACAAAGGGTCTAGCATGTAGACAACAATCTCTTTAGGAAATAGACATGTGTCCATAGAGATTTAAAGGAATACATTGGTTTATTTTTTATACTTATTCATAATATGATGAAATATTAAAATAACCCACAGCTGTACATACAGTTTTTTCTTTTACTGGAATATGACAAATTCAGGTGTAAATCATTCTAAGATGCATTAGATTGATGCCTGTGATAACTATGGATGTGCTTTCACAGCATTGGCTGGTGTTTTAAATCCAAGTGTCACAAAAGCCCACATTAATGACCATTAATGAACCAAAACACACGTGAAAGTCTCAAGATGTATTTTGAAACCTGTCTACAGCTTCCAAGAGAAAACGAAAGGTCAGAGAGTGACATTTCACTTGTTCATGTGTAAGTTGCATTTGACACACCAGTGATTATGAAGCAAGGACCCGCTTGAGTCAGACTCTGTAGGTGTGCGCAAGAATAACCAGCTGTGGATCTTGGAGCAACCACTGTGGCCTGAGTCATTGCTTCTGTGGAGGCTTCTCAGGGTGCTCAGTGCTGGTCCTCCTTCTTGCACATGCGGAAGATAACCTCAAGTCCTGCCTTGCTGAGGGAGCATGGTCAGCTCCCTCCTGCAAATGTCTGTACGCGAAAAACATAAGGTGTCCATGCCCTTCCCCACCACAGCCTTGGCTCGCTGCTACCGAAACCCTTCCCTGTCAGGTTGCCGAATCCCAGCTGATCTGTTGCCAAGCTCCCAGTGTACCTTAAACAACAGGTAGGCCTCCAGAGCACGGTCACCCCAGCGCAGGTATAACCTTCCCCTTCTGTGAGATCTTAATGTCATAGAGGAGTATTTGCGCAACTGGAGGTGTGGCATTTTTAACCCTTCAGGAAAGAATGGTATTTGCAAGTGTCACTGCAAATTCAAATACTTTGCTACCATGTTTTCAGTTTCAATGTGGCTCCTTAGACAATTATAAAATACTGTTCATTTATACATTACAATTGCATTTCCAAACTGCTGTCTAATACAGATATTGACAATTACATTTGTTATCTTGCTGCTTTATGAATACTTCATTCCTTCCCGAGGAATGAAGATTAAGCATGGCTAAACTTAGAATTTTTGATGGATGTAACATAGACTCCAAAATACATGCATTTATCCATACATACATAATTTCACAATTCTAGAGTTTTGTTTTCTTTGGGGTGGGTTGTTGGTTTTTTTTGCATACTGACTTGGAAGCTCCAGATGCCTGGGGCTTCTCCTGAGACCTGACCTGGAGTTCCTCATCCAGTTCTGGGGCCCTCAAGCACAAGACAGTCATAGACTTGTTGGAGTGGGTCCAGAGGAGGGCTACAAAGATAATCAGAGGAAGCACCTCTCCTGTGAAGACAGGCTGGGAGAACTGGAATTGTTGAGCCTAGAAAAGGTTCTGGGGAGACATTATTGCAGCCTTTCAATACTTAAAGGGGGCTTATAAGAAAGATGGGGACGAAATTTTTACCAGCATCTCTAGTGAAACACAAGGAGTAACAGTTTTAAACTACAAGGGGGTACATTTAGATTGGACATAAGGAAGAAATTCTTCACTATGAGGGTACTGAGGCACTGTAACAGGTTTCCCATAGAAGTTGTGGATGCCTCATCCTTGGCAGTGTTCAAGGCCAGGTTGGACGGGGCTTTGAGCAACCTGGTTGCTCAAAGGTCTGGTTGAAGTTGTCCCTGCCCATGGCAGGGGCTTGAAACGAGATGATTGTTAAAGGCCCTTTCCAACCCAAACTGCTCTGTGATTCTCAAGTGCCCAAGTAAGGATTTGGGTCTGTGTTTGTGCACTCAAGTTAGAATATCTGTTTCATCATTGACAAATAAGATATTTGAGGTCAACTCATAACTGAACACCAGGATTCAGAACACTTATTCCTACATGGAGGTTTTTCAAGGGAATCAGAATAAAGTACAGCAGCTGAGCCAACAAAACAGATAGGAATTTGTCCCTTGTTTAAATTTTATCACAGAAGTTCGAAGTTAAATCAGTGGTTCTGCACTGATCCGGTAAGCAGCAGTGCGATCAGAAAACGGGCTGTGTAAAACTCAGGGGAGGAAATTTTGATGAGCATGGTTTCTTTAACGGTCTTGTGACAATCTGTAACAAGAAAATGGTTGATGAAGGTCTTAATAACATTTAAGTTATTAGATTAAGGCTTGGAAAAGACTAATGATTGAAAAAGAGAAGAGAGGAATAGGCAGGAAAACAAACCCAAACAAAAACAACAAAAATTCCCCAAGGTCTTACTGCAAAATTAGGCTTTAAAACATTTTTTTCCAGCAGCTGTCCACTGGGAGGCCACTGGCAAAGCTCCCTGGGAACATGGGGCTAATAGTTCCCCAATGCAGCTCTGCGTGGAGGGGTAAACTCCTTTCCCAAGGTGGTGAAGTGAGCAGGGTGTCACTACCTCCTGGAAAAGAGAACTGGCTGGTTTTGTTTTCATCATGCTATCTGAGTTTGTAATCCCCAGCTATGCTCTAAGCAAAGCCAAACAGCTTTGTGCTTTTTACTTCAAATGGGAACGAGCTGCGTGGCCATGAAGAGGACTCTCTGGGGAGGCAGACGATGAAAGATCCTGCTAACACCATCCTAAATGCGAAGCTGCAGCAGGGAGCTGAAAGGACGCCCTGTGTGGATTTATTCTCAGAGCTTCCAGTTTTGGTGAGACAGAAGTGCAAAAACAAGAAACAGGACTTAGAATTCCTGAGCTCATGGCTGCTTTGATGAGCTGAAGTGGCCAGGTTGAACCCACCCACAGCCAGAGCTGTGACATCAGTGGGATAAGGATTTCAGTCACTTCTGAAGCTGTGTTTTTGTCTCTTGTATGACCAGGCACTCTATGTTGAAAAAAACAGGAAGGGAAAACATCTGGACAGCAGAATGATCCTTAATTCAGTCCTTCTGAGTCCTGAACGTGATGGCTGGGCCTGAAAGTCAACAACCTTTTGCCCAGACACCTCTGAACCCCCGCAGGGAGGGAAGCCCCAGCAAAAAAGGGCTCTTTTGCCATCCAGTGGGGCGAGGGAGAGTCAAACAGAAAGACCAAATAGACAAGCCCTAAATATGTTTTTTGTACATTGTGTTACTACACTTTGGAGACATTGCTGAGAAACAGAGTTTACAAACTGGGGAAAAGTTTGCAGCTGTAAGGATGATATTTATAGCTTTGTAACTTACTTGCAGCTTTGTGAAATTTATCTGGGTAAGCCACTGTCGCAACCTAAAGCAATAGCTAATGTGCAGCTATGAGTGCAAAGCTAGTGTTTATGTTTAGCCAGCTTGGGAGGCGGTGATGGTTTGTCCTGCAGACTGTAGCAGCA
This sequence comes from Psittacus erithacus, assembly GCA_009867235.2. NCBI lineage: Eukaryota > Metazoa > Chordata > Aves > Psittaciformes > Psittacidae > Psittacus > Psittacus erithacus. The sequence continues at coordinate 25,358 of WYDI02004177.1, read as the reverse complement.
TAGGAGGCAGAAAAATAACAATTTCCCTGCCTCCTTGAATTTCTGTGTCCAGCTCTCTGTTCAGTTCAGTTCAGTTCAGCTTATGGCTGTGAGTAGTTCTCAGCATTAAAGCACTGCAAAAGTTTGGCAGCTGCAGAGTCCCTTAGGTGGCTGTGCCAGCTTGGGAGCAGCCAGCTGAGAGCAGAGGGGCTCTCAGCAGAGCTGGTAGGGCCATGGAGATGAAGCAGCAAGAGGCACAGAAGGCAGAAAGCTGAGCAGCTCGCAGAGCATCACTTTACACAGCAGTGTATTGCCCAGCAAATCTTACCTTTCACTTACAGCAGATTATGGGAAAAGATCTAGCCTAGAAATTATGTTCTCAGAGGAAAAGACTATGAACTGTCATAGTCAAAGAACAACTATAACAGTCAGTTACTATCACTCTGTTATCTACGTGGTCATAATTTTGTTCTCTCTTAGAAAAAAAAAACAAACCCAGAACTTTGTTAGCTGATTCATATTTGCCAATAGGAGAAATTAGCTGGTTCAGTATAATTTTCCCAGTTGTCCAGGTGTGGCCTCAAGTCACCACTTTGTGAGCAACTCCCTTCAATTTGAACCCAGACCTTGTTGCTGCCAGTCACATCCTGGCAGGAAGGTTTCCTCTGAACAACAAGAGCAGTGTTCCAATGGAATGACTGCACTCTTCCTTTTCCAAAGGATCCCTGCTACCACTGGTATGTAGGATGGAGGATATGTAGTCTGAGGATATACTAAGATGTTGTAGTCCACCTTATTAGTTAGAAAAGGAGGCAAACAAGGAGATCTAGGAAGAAAAAAGGGCAATGTATCGAAATAACTAAGCACCATCCCAGACTCCAACCGACTTCTTGCCTCTTAGGAATTATGAATAATGCTGGTTACATGGGATGAAGCTTAATTTAGACTGCAGTTTCATAGTCACTTCAAGCTAATCTAAGCTGGCACAGTTTATGAAAGAAGCAGTCTAGCCTGCCTGTCTGGCCCCAGCAAAGCTATTCCCTCTTTTTCCTCCCCCTCCACATGCAGAGCAGCTTTATTTGTCTCTGTGTGGCATGCAGTGGGGCAGGTGGTTCCCCTGGAGGACCAACCCTGCTGCTCCCAAGCACACTTACAGCTCTCAAGCATGCTTACAGCTCCCAAGCATGCTTACAGCCTCCTCATGTCCGCTTACAGCCATCCTAATAACAACAGGGGAAATATCCCATAAACAGCAGAGTAGGGTTTTGCTATCCCAAATAGGTTTCCTGGTTTGGGGTGGGGATGGAGGGTCGTGAAAGTGGCATCTTCAAGGAGTGATGACAGTACAGCAATATACCCCAAGTACCGTGAAACAGGGGAGCTGATTGAGACACTTGGACTTGAACCCCCCTGGAGTTAGCACTCATTCCAGCATTTGCTACCTTAACACTGTTTTATGCTATTGCTGTGTAACATATTAACTTCTAGAGGTCACAGCCTATCAGCCCTGATCCACTGGTAACTTGTCCAAATGCAGGCAAGCAAAATGCTATCTACTGTAGCCATAGAGAAAAAGGTGCTTTTTTCATATAAATATTATAATGTTGCTTGGGCCATTAAGATATCAACACCTCTCCATCCCTGTGTTTATCTTTGGGTACTATAATGGGACATTGGCCTCAATTAATGGTTTGATGTTGTTGATCCTCATCAGGGAGCCCAAGCTGAATTTAGCAAACAGAGACAAAGTATGTGCCCATGTGTGTACACCTAATTCTACTTTTCATTAAGTTTATACGCATTTTCGTGAGGGCAACCTCAATCTCACAGCTGAACTCTATGCTTGGTTTAAGGTAATTGCACAAAATACATCTGAAATACAGCAGCCTTATTTAGGATACTTAAATTACAAATGAAGGAGTGGTGAACAAAAAGTCCCCTGGAATTATTTCTGAGGTCATATGCTCATGTTGCAGGAGGCTTTCTCCTGCTCTAGAAGAGTTGAACAACTCTAAGTGTAACTTGGGTGCAAATTTTACTGAGGTCTGCTCTGCACTGCCAGAGATATGCAAAGGGTTCTCATATAAACCAGCACTGTTTAAGAGATCTCAGTAGTGGCATTCTACTGTTAAACATTAACTCATAGGAATGTGTATGTTGTGCAACCTGTTTACGCGCTGTTTGGATCTGTTAGCAATTTGTAAGGACACTTTTGGTAGTTTAGGATCAAGTCATAGGTTTGGCAGGAAATTTCCTACACAAAATATAGGGATACACACATTAATGAGTGAATAATTTTTTATTTTTTAATTTATGTTTTTGATTTTTTTTTTTTTTTAAGTAAAGATGCCTTGAATTTTATGTTACAACCCCTGAATTATTAGAAGGAGAGCAAAAAAGACCTTGACAATTGGTCCAATCCGGTATGTTTGCATTCTGCCAGTGGAGAACAGACCACAGGTGGTAAAAACAAGTCGGCAGGAAAGGCCAGGGAAATAACCTAAAGATTGGGATCATTTCTGCGGACATAAGCAAGCGTGCGATTTTTAATGCAAGGTTCCTGTCGAGAGCAACGTAGGCGGGAGGTCTCTGCTCCACCTGTTGGTGGAAAGGACGAAGGAATAATTCTCCGCAGTGAACTAGAGGGTGAGTAGCCATGTTTGCTGGTGTCTCCGGGAGAAAGTACAGAAGTAGTTATATGTATGGTGAGTTTTCTGTTTCAGGAGATGAGGAAGTGAATCAGAAACTCATAAAGAGACTCAAGAAGGAAAAAAAAGGAGTTACCTTTTTGCCAGCAAGGAACCCTGCCTGGCCTATAGTTACAACTCAAGGGGGATGCTTGGGCAAATGCACCTCACTGTCCAAACCACACACAGACTTGGGTGGTGTTTTCTGGGATGGGGATGATTTTATGGTCTAGTCAAGTTCTGTTACTTTGGAGTGCTTTCATAGAATCACAGAGTGGTTTCGGTTGGAAGGGACCTTTAAAACTCATCCAGTTCCAACCCCCTGCCACAGACAGGCAAGGGACACCTTCCACTAGACCAGGTTGCTCAAAGCCCCATCCTTGAACACTGCCAGGGATGGGGCATCCACAACTTCTCTGGAAAACCTGTGCCAGTGCCTCAGCACCCTCATTGTAAAAACCATTGGCTGTGAAACAAGCCCACCAAACTGTCAGCAGAGTATCACATCCTCTAGCAACTGCGAGGTCTTACTGCTTGTTTTGTTATAGGATGGTCAGCTTTTTGCTTACCCCATGTTGGCAATCACTAAGAAAAAACTTCCAATTTGCAGAGTCTTTGGCTGCTTTTCAATGTTATCCCGTGCTGATCTGCTCAGTATCTACAGGCTTCCAGGAAAAGAAGCTGGTAGAGCTACCTGTCAAGAAGTATTACATCTGGTATCATTGCTTCTTGGTGAAAGGTGAATGGGGATACACTTAGATCTTGTCTGTGGGAAAGCAAATCAGTGACCATGAGAAAAAAACACACAATACAGAGTGCATAAATGACAACATGTGTTAAAACACTTATGTAAGGAGATTCAGACTGACCCTATCAGGCAGAGGCATCTAGAATATGCACTTAGGGCAAGTATCTCATTCAGTGAAGCACAACACACAGAGCACAGAGTTCAGTGTGGTGTCCCAGATGCAGAGCTGGTCTGTATTTTTAGCCTCTACAGCCTCAGAGTGTGCCTGAACAATGGCGCTGTTTGAGTATCTTTGTGAGAGCCTGATTCTTTTGGGGGCTGTTTTCAAAATGCCCACAGTAGGGAGAAATTGCATACCTACATCTGAAGTCAGGAAAAAATACTCTGGGAGTCACGGTGACTCAGGAACAGCCAAGCTCTGCCAAACTGGAACAAGTTCAGAGGGAGCACTGACTATAATCAATTCATTACATAAACCTCAGACAAGGGAGTGGCAAGAAACTTTCCTGCCACCAACCATGAAAAACAGTTAATGGGAAAAAAAGCAGCCACTGAATGGGTTTTTAACACTCTACTCAATCTCGGCCCAAAGGACCTGGTGATAAATACAGAAGAAATCGAAACCAGAGATTAAACTGTTGTGCTGAACCGTAATGTCAACTCTTCTATATCTCCATGCACAGACAGCAGTTGCAGTTAAGCAGATAGCCTAAGGAAATAACTTCTTAGTACAAGAGAGCTGGAGAAAAGTAATTTTCTTTCCTCACATTTTTTTTTTGCAGGATCTGTTGCTCAAGTTACAAAACTGCTGTGAAAAGTAATAACAAAAGACAACCCTGTGTAGCAAGGAGCAATAGAAGTTAAAAATCCTCCAAACCATAACTGGATCTCAAGCAAGTCCCACATAGGTTTCCGTGAACTGAAGAGTTCTGTGGGCATCAAACCACCAGTGACACATGTAGGATCCTACTGCCTCAGGGTTAGTGAAGTCAGTAGAAACTAAATGCGAAACAATTTGAAAGCTGTGTTTCATGCTAAATCTGTCATAATTCAGTACTTGGCCTTGTGCACATGGTGGTGTAAATGGCTGTGCACAAAAGTACTGTCAAAACCCAGGGGGAGAAGAAAACAGCTTATGGTCATGGTTTAGGCAGAGCTTCTGCAACACTTCAGCATGTCCTGGGAAGTGCTGGTTTAGAGGAATTAGTCAGAAGCACTGATTTGTCCAAATAGGTTCACACTTGGGAAAATTCTATACACTACATATGAAAAGGCTTCTAAAAATTTTACTGCAGCCAGGATCATGAGGAAGAGGTAGCTGTGTAAAACCTGTCATGATAAATGTGAGAATGGGAGGCAAAGGAAAAACAATATAGAAGAAATATGACAAAAATACCTAAGCAGATGCCTTCATAAAACACTTACTTATGCCTTTGCTTTTGAAATACCAGAGTCCAAAGCTTCCTGAGGACTTAGTGAGAACTTCTGTGATTCATCCAGAATTAAGCTATAGTTGCAAAGCTAATGAAAGACAATTTCAGAACATTCCCAAAGTCTTAAACCTTCTGAGGAGAAACTTTAGCCTCTTTTAGGAATTAGTAGGAGGAGAGGTTGGACAGGAGTCATTTCTTCCTCAGAGATTGTCGTTTTTCATGCCCAGAACTATCAGGCACGTTTTGCTCCTCCTTCTCTAGGGGCTGTGTTGCACAGAGCAGTACATCCAGCTGTGGGCAGGAGAGCTTTCAAGGAAGGCCGTGTCCAACAGCTTCCCAAGAGGCCACAGCAGTGCCACATGAAATCCAGGGTGATCCTGTTTAGCAACTCAGTGAAAGGAGAATGAAAGCTTTTATAGCTATATGAGTAAAACTTAAACCTTATGAGTACCTTTTCTTGGTATGAAAATGCCTTTTATTACTTGAATTCAAGTCTTTTTCTCACACTTATGAAATGCACATTTTGCTAAGCTATGTAAGAAGCTTTGCCCTAAGACCGACCTGCTTGCGTGGTGGAACTGGATGCTCATTCAGTAGCTGCACCAAGAGAACTATATTGATGTCACTGCACTAGGCTTATCCTGAGGGAAAAGAAAGTTTGTGTGCAAACAGAACTTGAAGAGGATCTTCCTATAGAGAATATTCCTAAAGAGACTGGGTGGGAAATCTGAATAACCACTGAAACATTTCTTCATGGACAAAACTTATTACATAACTGAGAAATGAACCCCAAACTATGTCCCGTATTATGGTACTTTTCCTTCATGTATGACAGCATGTCTTTGCAATTCTTTATCAACATCACATTAGGGGTCAAATATGGCACTTTATTGCAAAACATACTAAAGCTTGCTCATAAGTCTCAATTAAGCACAAAATACCTTAAAAACCAAATTCCTTAACCATGATTTCTCTCCGCAGTTTAAGTTAGAGCAGAAGAGTATAAGACTCTCACGTGCCCTAGAAATAATCTGGCAGCATCTTTATTCTGTCTTTGCACTTCCCTCACAGCCAGGTTCAGGCAAGGACAACAGACAGGGCTTAGCCTGATGCAGAAGAATTCTCCGGCTAAGTGCCCTCAGTCAATCTGAACCCAAAAACCCGAACCAAAACAAAACCACAAAACAAAACAAAAAACCAAAACAAACTTAACAACCCAAAGACCCAAGCAAACAAAACCTCCCAAATATACTTAAAAAAGCAGGTAAAAAACCAACCAACCTAAACCCCACTGCTTTGTAAGAACAGCCAGATGAGCTCATGCTAAAAATCAACCTAGCCCCCTGTCCTCTTTCTAAAAGAAGCCACCAGCAGTGAGCATCTGGGGAAAAGAGTAGATCAGGACAAAAGTAAAATGATAATTTCAGGTGCCCTAATGAGTGTTCAGCTAGATAATGTTGCATTCATTTTTAATTGGAGTCTACAGTCTCTATAGTCACATGATTTTTCTTAAAGTGAAGGAATAAGGAGAGAGAAGGAAGTTTAGCAACAGCATAATCAACTACTTAAGGTAAATCTTCCCATCAGATTCATGGGACAGATTTCAGATAAGCAGCTCAAACAGGGGATTATCTTGCTAGCAATGCGGAAATGTTGATCAGCTTGATATTTCCATTCTGCAGACAAGAGTTCATGCTGGCGGCTCCTGTTTTCTGCAAGGAGGCAAATCTTCACAAAGGTGACAGGTCTGATCCAGAGGGATTTTGTTTCTAAAACCCCTGCACATGAACATCTTGTACTCGCCTATTTTCAGGCAGAAATGAGATCTGACTATAAATGCTGCTCTGCTACCCCATTTGAGAAGGGTTAGTAGGCAGATGGATGTCCTGATGGTATGATGGATGGGATGGAGCATGTTGCATATGCGCTAATATGGTGTCTTAACACAAACATTAGCACTTGAGAGCACCACAGAGTACTCAAGCATTCTGGAAATATTAAGTTCAATTAAAAATATAATCTCCTATGACTGATGACACTCTCAGCATATGTTCTGTGGCATTTAAAGACAAATGGAACCCATCTAGCCAGTACATTGAAATCTCAAGGAAAAAAGTCACGTCTGTCATCAGGAATACACTGGGAAAAGCATACCAGATTTAAACTGGAGCCTTCTCATATGCATAACAGTTTGCATACGCCAGCGTTGTCTGATGTCTGAGCAACCAATGTGACTGAACAAGTGAGATATTTCTATTCCCAACAGAAAGGAGGGATAATGTTTTATGGCATTTCATGCCTATCTCTTGTCCCACCTGCTTTTTACTATGCCCTTTTCAGTCTTTTTGCCTAATTCAGAAGTGGCAGAAGTGGTTTGAACAAAATCCTAATTTCAATTTCAGGATCTAAAAGCAGTTCGCTGGATGGAGCTAAAGGGTCCCTATCTCTTCATTCTCTACACAGTAGAAAAACATGTACAGACACTTGAGTTATTACGGTTTTAACAAGAAAGAGAGACTAATACAAAAGAGTTGCTATTACTGCACACAGAAGTAGTACCACTCTGTTCATATTTTGTTACTTGAATACTTACTGCATATTTGACCAGAGTAGATACAAGTTATTCTGTATCTTCAGGGAATATATTTCCATTTCCATTGTTTGACTTATGCAAACAGGTTACATGCTTTGTGCACAGCCAAAATAAAATACTGTCCATCATAAGAAAAGGTGCTGTAGTCACACCACACAATTTTCCCATGTCTTAGGTGTCCATAAGATAAGTAGCAATGCTTTCTAACTGCTGTCAGAATTCTCTAGAGGGACAGCTGTTCATTTAAAGTACATTTTGTGAGCTGCATTTCTTTATATTTTATAGTGAGTGAATCTGTTGCAACATAAATAAATGTTTTTGAAATTTGGAGCCCACCCCTTTCCCATCCTTAGTCAGATAAATTCTCCCTGTTATAAAACCCGACAAACAAAACTAATTCCTGCTGAATTTTTGCCTATGCAGATAAGCCTCACAGTCAGGTTTCCAACAAGTACTCAGGAGACCTAGGTATCAAATTCCCATCAACTAAAAAAAACGCCTTTCTCTCCAAGAGCAGTGAGATAAGATCATGTGCAGACATCACATCACACTCAGCTCACATCTGTGTTTAGTGCTCATATCACTTCTGAAATTATTCATCTTTGGGCTGTCAGGAATATTAGCCAGGAGTCACAAGCTTTTGGCAACTGCCATTTCTCCCTCAATTTTTCTCTACAGGAGCAAGCGCTTAAGGTACCGTGACTAATCTCAAGAATGTCAGTAGGGCACCTCACTAGTAAGAAAGGAGGAAGCCTGTACTGCCTGAACAAAATCACTTCAAACCATACAGAGCAAACCCAGCACTATCATCCCCAGGCAGGCAGCTGCAGCCTGTCAGGGGGACACAGCTCCATGTGTTTGTAGAGAGCAAGACAGTTATCTTTTATTTCACTAGCTCATGTTTCAGAGCTGATGGAGAGTAGCCCTATTCTGATTTATCTGAAAACACCTTTGTGTGGCAGTAAGGAAACACATACTGGAGAAAACAGTCAAATAACATAAAAATTAAATCCTATAGGCTCTCTGTAACATGTGCACAGCAACAGTGAACAAGTATATACTTCCAGGCATACAATCACTTACTGAACATGGAAGCCAAATGAACATGTAAACTGTTGATCAGCCCTCAGACAGCAATATCTTAGAGGGAGTATGTGCATTATCACCTTTAATCTCTTGATCAGTAATTAATCCATATACCTTGTTGGTAATATGCACACTCATGGGTACTCAGCTTTCTTCACTGCATAATAAGAAAATCAGCAACATCCCAAACATAATTCCATCTTTCTTCTTGCAGTCATTCCAGCATGCATAGTTGCTGAAAAGTGGGAGCAGCTGTGCAGAAAAGCCCGGGTGCATAAATACCAAAGGCACCTTCTGGATTGCCCAGTCCATATTATCAGGAATGAATGTCTCTGCCTGCAGCAGAAGACCACAGCCCCTGTGACCCAAAGGAGAATAGCTGAAAAGGATTTGTGATAAGCATCCGATGGCAGAATGAAGCCCAGTGTATCACCTGTAGACAAGTGGTATTCCTTAAAGAAAATGCTTTGCTCACAGGAATAATTCTAATTTGAGGTTCACTACAGCTATAAAATACTGCTTTAGTTTTCCTGTGCTCACCTTACTCTTTTAGGTAGCCTGCAAGGCTCAGCTTTATAGCAGCAACAGCATTGCATATAACCTCAAATAACCCTGTTCCTCCTACAGATACCTCCTAAGCTGCAAGAAAAAAAAATATTCTTTAGCTCTCATGTGTAAAGCAAATGAAATTTATGGTGGGCATTCAGAACAGTTTTAAATACAGTAATCTGTAGCTCATTTAAAATTCAAGAGACTGTGTAGGATCCTTGCAAAAAGTCTTTCTTTCTGAAGTTACTGCATCAGAGAGAGAAGGGAGAAGCAGAGGAAAGCAATGCCCTCATTGACCTTATCCTATAATAGTGTGTGTGGCTTGACAGTGACTGCAGAGCTGATATTTGGTTGCATTGGTCTTTGGAGTAAATGTAGTTCAGGTTTTTCTTCTGAAATAAGTTGTACTTCCCACCGGAAAAAGAAAATATATGTAAAGTACAAGTGCTCTAAAAGTAAGCCTTGTTTGCTGTAGGGTAGTTGCTGGTTATCTGAGTTATTCAATAGCAGACAGAGCTCTCAAAGACTTGAATAATTCTTAGGTGCTAATTAATGCTTTCAGCTCTTAGTGAAGTGAATGGTATTATGGGATTGTTATCTTCAGGCTTTTAACTTAGGTAACTAAGTTCATCCTCTCTTACTTTAGACATTGCCTCCAGGAGATGGAATTGAGTTCAGAGCACTCCAGTTTCTTGGTTTGCAGAGAAAGATGAATCACTTTTTATTTTACCATTAAGTATAAGGGAGATATCACTCTGATAGCTGAGAAAGTATTTATTAGACAGGATGAAAACCTGCATCAGAACCACTTGGAAGCTGATGAATAAAATTTAGTCCAGCTAATACTGAAGTGCAGTGAGAATGGCAGAGAACAGTTTTTGGCAAGTCACTTGCCTAAAAACTAAAGTCTTCTCTAATATCCTTGAAATTTCAGTCATATCAAATGGCAAAGAAGATTGTCCAAATAAGGTGCAAAATAAATGAAGGCCAGAAGATTTTTTTAGGGCATAAGAAAGGGAAGAAAGTTCATTCAAGCCTATAAAGTGTATGTTGCAGTCCTTTACCTTAGCTTCTTGTCTTTCAATTCAATCCATTCTTTCTCCTTGGCAAAGAAAATAATGTTGTATTGTGCTTTTCCTTGGCAAAAGAGTCTTTGTCACCTTATCTGATTTGCAAATAAGTCAAATTTATAAACATGAAGATCATAGTTTAAAAGACTTGAGAAGAATGTAAAACTTTTATTAACCAAGTCTGCTGTTTAACAAACGCCAGTTCCCTAATGAATTCAACAAGTGGTAATTCAAGGATGTCTGTCAGAAGTGATGGTATCAAAAAAAGAAAAGAGTACCATAACATAGACTTGTACCTCTCCACAGAGTGATTAGGTTACTGCTGATGTTAGGACTCACAAAACATCAGGCCCATAGCATTGGGTACCAATTCAAATAATATGGAAGAGGAAACATCTGTACAGCAACTGCTGAAAACAAACAAATGGGAAAAAAAAAGAGAAAAATTAAACTTAATAAGAACAGCTTCCTAATGCAAACTATCCCAGAGCTTCTAGCCAAAAGATATTCACTATCAATATCCCGCCGAGATGCATGTTTCAGGAAATGAGTCCAAAACCCTGCTGCTTTCAAGCCAGTTCTGACAAAGTTAAAGTATTAAGTGCATACATAGGGCTTACTGTTACTGAGACACTGGAAATTGATTAATTTCCAGCCAGCTGTTAGAACACAATATACAGGAGAGGAACACCTGTCCTCCAGCTCTGAAACTCTCAGTTCTAAGGAATGATGGACATATAATGCTACATGTTAATGCTGTTCAAATTTTACCTATTGCATGTGTGAGATTAGATGCTTCCAGCTGCTTGTCTTTCTGATACTGTGATGCTCTGATCAAAAACTAAAGGGCATTAAATAACTGATCATATATGAACAGAATTGTCATGCTAGTCCTGCTGAGAATCAGAACGGAATTAATTTCAATGCACATCACTGCAGCCTGTTTGGATATTAGAAAGAGTGTAGCAAACAATTATTTTGTACTCAGTGTAGAGTCAGAAATCGAATACTTCTGTCACACACAAATTCATATATCAAAGGTGTTTATCTCTACTTCAGTTAGAAACTTAAGCCTTTTCAGCTTTGGAGGGAACACCTCTCAGAGGGACATATTTCACCACACAATTAACCTGCCCTTTGCTTAGGACTCTAGTGTTGATGCAGGAAACCTTGATTTTAAGCCCCTGGATACTGAATCAAGTGCGCTTGTCCTCTCCCAAACCACTGAAGGGTTTGTGTGTTTTTTTACATACTTTCTGACATTCTCCTTCTTTTTTGTTTATCAAAACCAGCACCATGCCACAAAATTTCTTTCCCAGTTAATATTTTCCAGCAGCAGCTGATTTCCAAACAGCTGAAGGATGAACGTTGTGGATAATATTGCTCTTCTCTGTAATACAGCTAACGGATTCCACAGCTAATGTAATTTTTGCAATAGATGAAGCCAGCGTGGTGCATCTTGCTTAAGTTGTTTTCCACTAAACATTGTGTGGACAAAAACATTTGAACTCAAACCCAGTGTGGAATTTACTAATAGCTCTGTGAAGTTTCAGATTTTCCTAAAATTTCATGATCTTTCCATTTGCTTCCTTAAAGCATACTACTTTTCCTGTTAATATTTTCAATTCCCTTATGTAAGCTTCCTTTGTAGAATTTCCATAAATATTAGAGATACTTACAGGCGATATTATTTGTGACATCTTTATATATCATTACTGTCAAGTCACAAGGAGTTTACAGATGCCCTAGGAAGTTTCTCTTCATTCATATCTCTTTTGATGATGCTTCAGGCTTCATATATATCTTTGCTTGATGAATTAGTCCAGTGTTTGTTTGTAAGGGGTTTGTAGTTTTGTTTTGCTTTGTTTTCAAAACAAAGACCCTGTTTCCATCAGCCTTAATCATATTGAGCAGGATCTCCATGATTAAGGATGTTAGTGGGCCAGATGCAAGTATCTCTTTACCTGTGTTTGATATAAAAAAGATGGGGTTACACATTCAAAGTATCACCCAACTCAGTGAATAACCATGGTGTCCTCAAGGACCTCACTGAATAGGTTTCTATTTGGAGTAAATACAATATAAGTCTTGACTATTTTTTCCTTCAGGAAAATATTTAAGCCACTGTGCTTTGTTAGTCATCAGTATGAACAGAAAATACGTCCCAGCCAAAAACCAGCGAACCTAGGTTCCCTGGCCATCTTCAGAGACAGAATAAAAAATTCATAGTGATTGCTGTCAAATGTAAAAAATCCCCAACCTTAGATTCAAATATGTCTATTAAAGCTAAGGTATTTAAAATTCTGATATAGGATGTAATGCTGAAGCTGTCTATCTGCCACAATACAAGGATATCACCACCAGTGCATTCAGGTGCATCTTTTAAAATGCCACATACCTCACTGTCTCTAACACATTTGCTTACTGTAGTCTGTAGGAGCTTTGGTACTCCCTTCAAGTTTCACACCAAAGAATGAAGAAATATGCTATATAGAGAAAGTTACGCTACATGTTTACTGATCACAACATGAAAAAAACCCTCTTCTCATAGCAAGAGAACAACTCAAAAGCAACATGCAGGAAAGAATTATTGGTCCCACTTTCATAGCAAATCAATTCAACAGCAAGGAAAGCTAGGTGATGTTTTTATTTTCCACTGATGTGGCAAACTGATTCCCCGTTAATGTCAATAAAGCACACTGGCATGAGGCATTCATACAGGTAAACTCAGATGTTATGTTGCAACAAACTTTGCAAAAGTAGATGTGTATGAAATGATTTCTCTTCAGTTTTACAAGAACAGCAATAAACCCTCTGTTCATTACAGATTTTTGCTTTCCTCCCTAAAACCCTAAAGAATACATAGCAGGAGAAGCCATCCTCTTACATGGCAAGGTTTCAGTTTCCAATACAGGAACAGTATTTGCGCATCAAAACCTTTCAGAACAGGCTGCAGCAGTTTGAGATTTCAAGGAGAAGAGATCTGATAGCTCTGCAGATGAAAGCAAAATCACTCCTCCATCAATTTAGGATTCAAGGTGAATTCTCTGCAGGACAATAGAGAATCCGAGAAAGCAATCATCAGCAATTCAGCAACACTGAGGCAGTGCAGTGTTTCCACAGAGTCCAAGGAAAAGTCTAGTCAAGGCTCAAGGTCTACTAAAATTAGTCTCAAATTAATCAAAGGGTGAAACGAAGAGGCCCCGTTTCCTTGGAGAAGAAATACCCCTGGCTGCTTGATTCTACCTGAGGTTGCTTAACCATCTGTAGTACATGGACTATGCTGCTGAAATAGATGTACCTTAGTTAAAAAGGCAATGTGCATTGTTTGAGACCACCTAAGAAAAAAATCCTCACCAAACCCAAACAACAGCCCTTGCAAAGCAGTCTCCGAAGTTTTCCCCCTTCATAAACATAGCAGTACAGCATACTTCACAGTGTCTTTAGGCAGTCTGGTATAATAATCATAAGTAAAAATGACATTTGATGAAAAGTATTTTTACAGACTAAGTAGGAAAAAGTGGCTGGAAAAAACATTAATTTCTCTTTTCAAAGGATGTGATTGAGTTGTCTGCATGGAACAAGGAAAGCTTGTCTACATAAACCCCTCCAGATATACTAATCCAAGATCAGCTCTGCAACAGTATAGGATTCTGTTTAGATATCATCTTGCCATAAATTTCTCTGTTTATTTCTCACACAAGTTTGCACTGTTAGATTCTTTTTCTTTTTTTCATGCTTCTAAAATACGTTTTAATTTAGCCAGAGTTTATTTCTAGCAGTGGTTTCATGACATCAGGTTATCAGGTGTATAAAACAGACAGCATACACAGAAACAAATATTTTGCATTCATCCAATCAGATATTTAAAATGAGTCTTTGTTTTGCTCCAGCTGATGCAGAAACACAGCTTCGCATCCAGGCTTAGTGGCAGACCAGAAATATGGGACCAAGCAGGCAGGACTGTTCATTATCAGCTATGCAAGCCACAGTTGTGCGCAAATATTTTCTCTGACCTTTCAGTAGCCAGATCATTAGCTGGATACATGTCCTCCCCTGTGCTGCTTCCATTTAGCATCAGACTGATTAATTAGATGGCATTAATTGGGGACTGCAGCACATGGGGCTGTATTTCTGCTGACAGGAGGAGAAGGAAAGTGCAGGTGAGTATCAAAAGGCCAGATGAAAAAGAGAAACTTCTCTATCACCCGCAGTAGCTGCTGCACTGGATTGTCAAATGCAACAAGACAATGATTTACCCAATTTAGGACATTAATTTTTTCAGCCATAGACAAAAAGAGAGTTTACTGTTGTTAACAGCTGAAATACTAATGTGGATAACATCTTTCTCTTCTTTTAACTCACTTTGAGTCAGTCCCCAAGCGGCATGTTGGGACAAAGAAGGGGGAAATTAATGCAGCACACAGCTGCATATGTACCTCACAGGCAGCCAGCCAGCTCACAAAAAGCCTTTTGTCTGTATGGGTTGTTTGAAGACGACAAGTGCTGGTGGCCCAAAAGATTGCTGCAGCAATGCCACTTGCAGCCCAGAATCAGGTTCTGGCTGTCAACACCAAATCAGATTGAGGCTGTACAGGGCTTCGTGTTCTTGTGCCAGGTTGTCAGTTGCACAGCAAATTTACCAGCTTTAGCAAAGTGTTATGGACCTTTCCTAGCAGAAGATGTGGGTTTTATTTAACTATATGGAATGCGTGCATAATATTAGATTGTGAGCAAGATGCCACAGCCATTAAAAAACTGTCTGGTACATTGAATGCCTAAGGGTATGCTGATGACTCACTGAGACTTTGTTAAAACACAAGACATCTGCTTAAATATGTTTCCTGTCAGTTCTTTTGCAGGGTTGGAAATAATGGGCTAGAGATTCTCTCCTACTCCAACAGCCCTGGCACCAAAGGACTGGAAAACTGCTGTAAGCCATAGTGTGGGACTGTCTTTTGAATGATGGGAGCTGCCGCTTGGCCCCTGGCAGTTAAGAGGACCCTCTCTCTCTCACACAGCCCTGATGGAGAGGGCACAGCTGAGGGAAAAGAGCATGTCAGGGAGCAGCTCTGCAGCACCCCAGCAGCCCCAGCGGTTCATTCCCCCAGTGCTCCAGCCATGTAGTGGCCCACACTGATTCCGCGGGGTCTATAAACTACCATAAAGCCATTATTATTGCCTCCCCCTGCCTCCCAGGAGCTCAGTTCTCATGTTACGTCATCTTATCTACCATTGTGACATCAGTTTCATGCTGAGCAATAGTAGCAATGATTTCAATGACCCTGTGATGTCACATGAAATTACAAAGGAGATAATTTCCTATTAACAGCACCAAATTTTCTTCAACAAAAGAAAACTAGAATAAGAAACACCTTCAAAAAATCCAACCAAAACAGGCTGCCAAAACTGTTGATAAGATTTGGTTTTGAAGATGCAGCTGTCATGACACAACCTGACTTCAAACAAAGTGCTTAGCGTAGAAGATACATAGATAGGCACCACTGCACAAATGTGTGAATAACAAAGCAAAGTCCCTGGCATGCCCTGAACAGCTCTACCTTAACACTGCATGTCATTGCATTTTTTGTCTCTCCTGTTGAAGGGTCAGACCTAATTGCGTTGCTTTGACAAGACAGCATTTCAACTACAAATGAGCACTCATAACTATTTCATGTTTAAAATAAACTTTAAAGTGAAGCACCAGATGCTGCCATGGAACATTCCTCAGAGCTTTCATGTGACGCTTGCATCTGTTCAGCTTGAAGAGTGACTGTTTAAAACAAAATAATGGCTTTTAAGTGGTGAGAAAAAAGGGGCAAAGGCAAAATACAGTAGAAGGCACCAGGAAAAAAAAAAAAAAAAAGAGTTAAGAAAAGGTCTGTATTGGAATGATGGCACTCAGATAAAGTTTTGAATTGAAACTTGGTCACAAACAGAAACAGTTTAAAACTGTCAGAGTTGCAAACAATTATTTCCTGGTAAAGCAGCAAGAAGACAACCAATTTTCATGTGCATAAAAATGTAAAGTTTCTGAGGCAAGGATCTATCTCATCTTACAGTAACTTGTTTCTTCCTGCAAGCTTCTAAAACATTACAGTTTTCCAGAAAAGTTAGCATAACAGAAGCTATAAATACATGCTGATACCCGGTGGAACACTAGGGAATAAGAAATCTGCTTTTATTTAAGTGCTTTCTTCAGTTGTTCTATTCCTTCCTACTGATTTACAAGCAAACACATGTCAATGGGACCTCTGTTTCTATTTTGTAATCTTCAGCTCATTGGCTTGCTATCTTAATAAGTACAGGTAGCCTTCAAAAAGTTAATGATGTCCAGAGTGACTATAGCACTTCTCAGCAGTGAATCTTCATGTACTTTACAAGTCATCTCAGTTAACACTTTACCTGAGTTTCAGAATATTTTTATGGTATAGTACAGGAATTGAAAATTATGCCAATTTTCCAGATGAGGAAAGTGAGCCAATAAAAAAAGGTTAATCACTGCAGGCCACAATATACACCAGTGAAAAGCAATATACCACGGATTAAGCAACATGAATTCTTGGCTCTTTCTGTTGTTCAGACCAACGTTGCATTTGGTTACTACGTAATAGTTAAGCAACAACAAGAAAATGAAGTAAAATAAAATCACAAGATGTTGAACTCTTTAGTCACTGATGTATAAGATATACAGAACATCTGCCACATACTCAACACGAGTTTCTCCATACAGCAAAGAATGGCCCTGTATATCATCTTTATATGGATGATAATATCATGTATCACCTCAGGTCTTACTGGCTCCAGTGGGTGATAAAGACACCTTCTACCCCCAAAGGGTGCTCTTTTTGCCTTTTAAAACAATCCAAAGTCTTACGCTTGCCAGCAGAACAGCCCTAGCACACAACAGAATGAGGCAATCACTGCATTTCCCAAACACAAATGGCAGAGAAATGAAAACTTTTGCAATTTTAAAAGAGTAGAACTGGGTGTAAGGTATCTTATTTTCTGCAATTGAAGCAGAACCGCAGAAGCAGCATATGAACTTCCAGGAGGATAGAGATTGAAAGAAGAAAGCCCAAACATGCTGCTGCTCTGTCCTTTTCATAATCAGTCCTGCAATTTTACTTACACATCTCTTATGCACTGGCCAGACATGGCTTGCACCGAACCAATTTTGACCGCCTACAACATTCATAATTAACTACCTTTGAAAAGCAGTCCCCAGATCAGATTTTCTAAGCCAGCAGCTCTCAATGAAGGTAATTGATCTCAAATTCAGTCTTAATTTAGTCTAGAATCTAAATCACTGTGAGGTTTGCAAGCTCGCCAAGTATTGATCCTATTGACTCATGCTTGGCAAAATCTGATTGTATGTTCTTGATCTTCCCTCAACATCAGCATCTCAAACAAACAGACAAGAACTTATTTTTTTATATTGCTTTAACTGTTATGGCATCTAACACTCAAAGGGGAGGAGAACTTGAATTCTCAAGCCAGTAGGAAAAGATGTTCAGAGGGGTTTTATTTGGGGTGGGTGGTGTAGTGGTTTAGTTTTCAATTTGAAACATTATACACATAATATTTTTTTTTTCTTCCCTTTAATTGTGAAGAAAACCTCACCTAGTGAAAATGATGGCTTTTACAAACCTCATTATGGTATGGGCTACTATTAACTACTCAGCAAGCAAGGAATTAAAATGCTAAAAGCATTTGACATTGTGTTCTGCCTCCACCAAATAAAAAAGCATCTGCATCCTCTCAAACACTTTACCATGGCTATTTCACCCTTAAAAATAAAAGCTCTTCATGTCAACTGCAAATAAGAAAAGCCTAAAAGAGACTAACATACCTCTGGGTCTCAGGAAACTTTCTGGTATGTTTGTAACCATTCACAAGTGCTAAGTTAAAAAACCACTCTTGCCACTCCAGTATATTCTTACGTAATGTGGAACAGGGCATAAGTGAATCAGCTGGTGAGCAGTGCCTGAAAAAGACACTGAAACAGTAGCTTGAGTCTTTATATAATGTCTTCCAGCTTTCTCTTTATAATTTAATACCTAGTCACAACAAATGATAAATCTTTAATGGCACTATACAATTTGGGTAGGGAAGAGGAAGAGTTTATTTCATCAGAAGACTGTTGTGCCTGGAGCTTGAGAACGACTTGTCATATTGAGTTTTTATTGCCATTATTCTGTTATTCACTGGCAGATTAGATGAGTATTCTATTAACCCAACATATACATAGCAAAATCTCACTGTAGCAGTTGCTCAGACTTCTGATCCACTCTCTCTTCAGGGTTGGATTAGTCTAGTTAAACTAAAAATAAATATAGCAGGTCAAATGCATGAGCCTTGTTTCAAGGTGCCCGATGAATCAGGAATGAAGAGATGACACCCATGCTTCACAAACCAACTGTGGAATACTTCAGTGGTGCTTCTTTTCCCTTATTTTGCCAACTTTCTTTCTTTGTGAACCACATGTCTTGTCACCAGCAATTGGCAAGAAATTTTGTGTAACAACAGGAAATATTTTATTCTTCTCCACATACATTAGAATTTATTTTTGTGGAAAAGGAAACAACTCAGTCTTTTCTGCTGTTACATTTTTCATCCTAACCTTTTCTTATAGCTGTGATAGGAGCACCTTTTTGATAATGGGTACTGCCTAGAAGGAGACTGGTTACTGAAAGATTTGTTCAGACTTCATACTCAGTCTACCCACTAGATGGCCAAAACATCTGTTTTCAATAGATTCTTTAATACACTGGCAGGAAGAGCTGTATGTACTAGAAGACTATTTCACCTCAAGGAAGGGATGAATTCATGTGCTGTGACAAAGTGTTTGGTTCAGTCCTCATTTTTTTGACTCTATTGAAATAACAAGAAGAAGTCTTTAAGAAGCTTGCATAGAGATATATATATTCCTATTTTTCTAATATAACACCTCTTCTGACAGATACTCATTCATTTCTCCTAGATCCGCCAGTATGCATTACAAAGAGACAGAGTATTTTGGACTAGAAATAGCCTCTCTGCTTTTTATCTATTAAATGATCTAAAAGGGACAACCCTGAGTAAGAACAGTTTGTCTTTTTGCCAAGAAGTGCTCTCTACCTGAGAGGTGGCAGAAGTTTTTAAGTAGTTTGTTGCTCTACTCTGACTTTGTATTCACTTCAAGTTAGAATATCTATCAGGAGCTGTATCAAGATTGCTAATGCACAGGTCATTCTTTCCACCACACTTTTATCACTAGATTTAAATACTAATCAACTAATAGGAACCAGCTAGGTTCAGATAAGAGTAGACCATTTTTGAGATGGGAATGTCATTTGGAGATTTGTTTTGTTTTCCATTGCGCTACCATAGAAGCTCTTTTCATACTGTGCAAACATCAGGAGACCTTTAGTGAACGTATGTAACTGGAGTAACTGCAAAACCTTTAACTTCAAAAAATATTCCTCCCAGGCATTTTTTTCTCCCTCCTCCACCATGTATCCCTGATTCAGTACTAGTCGAGTAGGTACTAAAATATGGTGCTTGGTGGAAAGGAACTCCTGCACCCTTTTGAGAAAAGCTGGGAGCTACTGAAAAGCTAAGGCTGGAGGTGAATCACAGTTTGTCACTAGATCTGAGTCCTCAAGGCTCTGGAATTTTCTCAAAGGTATTTTTATCACCATGTTCACAACCGTTTTTCGTTGTTTCTTTCACTTTGTTTATTCAGTGGACAATGACTCACTGTCTAGGTTTAGGAGCAACTGACAATTCTGGGGGATTTCTTGTCAAAAGAAAGGGCATCTCTACATTTAACCTGCCCAACTGGTTTAAGCAAACTCTCTTTGGCTCTTGAGATCCCACAAAGAGTCCTTGTTTCCCGCTTATTTTCTTTGCTTTCCCATTTTACTTCTTGCAGTTTCTTCTTTTCTTGAATGTAAATGACTCAGTTACTAAACTTACCTTCTAAATTGGTAGACTTACATTTGTTACACATGCCCCCCATCACGTTTCCAAATGCGGTGCAAATTCTGATTAAAAAACCCTGACTTTTTGCCCAAGTCCCTCTTCTTTCCAAGAACTAAAAAGCCCTCACTGCTTTTTTTGCAGTCTGCTCTAGAGCCTCAGCTACCATGATTAGGAATTAAAAAAGTCAGCCTTTTATTGCTTATAGACTGACAGATTTGCAATAGCCTTTTTTTTTTGGAAGTATTCCTCTTGATCCAAGGGAATCTGGCCAAGATCCACACCATCGGCAGCACTAAGGGAGTTGTCCAGGGATTACCTCTATGGGGCAAATATCAGAGCATATGTGGGTTAGGTGAACTGGCAGCATCAGCATGGAGTGGCACAGCATCTTTGTCATCCCAAGACGAAGCAGGCATGCACTGTTCATCAGTGGGAACAAAGGGAGGCAGAGAAGGAAGAAACAACCCTTCAGCTGCCCTGAGATACCCAGCTCTGTCAGCTGTTCAGTGTTTCTCACATTAATCTTTTCAGATAAATACTGGTTTTGCTGAAAATGTTGGAAACCTGTTGATTTCAAAAGGAGTATAATGGAACCATCAAGAGAGCTACCTATAGGTGGTCAGTGGAAAGTCGTTAAAGTAGCACCTTTAAGTCAGGGAAAAGACTCAAACTTGTGGGCTTGTACCTTCATGCACAGCACAAGTTCTTTTTTAAAAAATCAGTAAGTTTTGGCTATCATGAAAGTTTCAGTAAAGAGAAGCAATTAATCTACAATTTCATTTTTAAATAAAAGAACCCAGCATACTTTTGCTTCTCACCACAGTATGGCCTATAGTTTTAACTGTTACTCTTTAGAAGTAGATTAAACAAAATCAAAACCAACCTGGAAGCACCCAACCAACCTGTTTTCCTTAAGAAAAACTTTTGTTAGATTCTTTCTGGAGAATCAGAGCCAGGCTTCATCTACAGATATGTAGAAAAAAGGAAAAAATTACAAAAACCTGTAAGCAGCGTGGGAAGTCAAGAATTCTGTTGAGATCTAAAGCAGTTTGAGATCTAAGACAGTTTTCGTTCAAAATAATTCAACCAAGCGACATGCAGGTAAAGAATAAGATCAACTTCCAAAATCTTTGAAGCGAGAGCATCCTTTCAAGAAATACAGAGACTTGGAATTCAAATAATTTTTCAGGAAAAAAAAAAAGTAGAAGGTCTAACGCAGCATTTTTAAAGCAGAAAACTCGCTGACACCTGGACCAATCGGGGTTGCAAACCCATCTTTAATTCTGTATTAATTTTTGTGACAAGACTGCTCCCATGCTCAGAGCGTGAACAGAACACACTGTTCATTTACTTAAAAGCCCCACTTGAATCAAAACATATTTGAAAATTTTTCCAAGTGAAAATTTTTCCAAGTAAAAATTTCTGTCAAGAGTTTCAGTAGTTGCTGCTGGCACTTCAGGTGGTTCTGAGGTGCAGGAAGGCAGCCTGCAAAAAAGTACTCTGTTTTGGTGCACTGGTGGTGGAGAAAAAGATGAACCTCTTCCCAAATTTGTTGCACTGTCTTTGGAATGGAGACTGAGAGGGAGAAAGGCTATGCAGATGTATTGCCCTCTCATAGCTCTTGTTGCACTGATGTCTATGAATCATATCAGAAGTATATAAAACCACTACTAACATCTAAGAACAGGTCTTCAGCTTCAGCAGAAGTAGCTTTGCCTACATAGGAAAAATGTCATTGGTGTACCAATATAATCCATTTATTAAACAGTGGATTTCAGAACTATGTGAATAATTTAAAAGAATGATATGAAATAAGAACAATAATCTACTCACAAAAAGTTCTTTCAGCAATTTTTTTTGTGTTTAATTTTTTAAACAAAAATCCTGTATAATAATTTTCCAGCAGATAATTCAGGAACTATACTTAAAATATAAGACATTGTGAAAACACACCTAGCACATGTTGATTTTCCTATTCAGATGATTAACCAACCTTTTTTTACTCTGTAAATGCTGCATTTCTGAAATCAAACCTTGCTTTCTGTGAACTCTTTCCAATCCCTGCTTAAAAATGAAAAGTTCCCAAGTGTATTTCTGCAAGTAATACTGCTTGCTTGGGTGTTTGTTGAAAAGAAACACAAACAGGACTCAAGTACAAAGCACATGTAAGTATTCAGATAAATATTTGTGGAAAGATGTGCTTGTTGGGTTAGGGTTCCCACCATCAGAAAGTGCTCAATTCAAATCATAAGGCTTAAGGAAGAAGCACCAAGATATCAAAGTTCAGGTGTCCATAGGCAGCACTTTCTTCACGTTTGGACTCTCAGAGCAGTTCCTCTGTTTTCAAATGTTAAACTGCGTTAGGTGTGGGGCAATACTCCCATCCAAGAAAAAAAGAACACACATGCACAAAACCAAACCTCAAAACAAAACCACCCCTACAAAATCCCAAACCAGGGAACTTCTTTTCTTGATCCTTGGAGGGGAGGTCCATCAGGGATAGGAAAGACAGGGGCAGTGGCAAGGGATAAAGAAGTCATCGCTTACCCTGGCTGCCTGCCACACATGAGCTTGCTCAGGTCACTGGGCAGCAGCAGCCACCACAGAAGACTTCTGAGAAGTTTTGAGACCCTACCTCACAACTGTGAGATGTGCTAGGCAATGTAGCTGGCTGGTAGCATAAATCTTGGAGGACTGTCAAAAGTAGCCCAAGTTTTCTATCCAGGAGGCATGTTTGCTATTGTTAGTGCCTCACCTACATACATTATTATAGTTCTTCTGAAGATTTCTTGCCAAGAAAAAACAAACAAATATAAAATGAGATGGCATAATCCACATAGAAGCATTTCCCTGCCTCTGTAGGTATGACTGGTGGTTAAATAGAAAAAGTGAAAAGACCAGATGTGAGAAAAAGGTCAGAAGTCAAGCCACTGAAATATTTGAGTTTCATCATATCTGTACAGTTTCACGCATGTCTTGTTCTAGTTTTGCCTTCTATTCTGATCTGGATCACATCTTTCCTTCTGCTATGCAAACACCCACCTCTCCAGGTTATTCCAAATCCTCTCCATTACAAGTGAAAGTCCTTTTAGGCTGCAGCCTGGGAGTTTGCCCACATTAACTCTCAGTGTCACTGCTTCACGGCTATGAAGCTGTCAGCATGTAATTCTTTTTGGCAACCCACAGAGGTACACCTTGGTCCTCCCAATTTCAATGGTGATATAATCTAATTTGTTGATAAGAATTGTCCATTCACATATTCAGTGATGCTTTTTGCAGACAAATACTAGGCTGCTGACTCCATGGCTCGGCACTGATGGCACTCTGCAGGAGCAGGCATGGAGAGGCAGAGCAGGCAGGGACCCAGGGGTGCCCCTGTTTGCCGTGGGGATCTCTGATGCACTCAGCTCCTGACTGACAAAATCTGGTGTCCAATCTTACTACAACTCTGAGGTTCTCCTCAAACATACATTAAAGTAACTAGACCACAGGGATACCCCAGAACAGCTTTTTCTGTTTGCTTGTTCTTATAGGGTAATTGCTTTGGTGTCTATTACAGGTCATTTTCTGCCTTTAATACATTTTTTTCAGAACTTGTTTTTGAATCTCTTCCCTGTTTCCTCTTGCAATTTGCAGCCAACTTGAAGTGGTATCAGTTTACATGCCTTGTGTCTTCTCCGCTTATAACTCCAGATACCTGAAGACTATCTGGCAGTCAGCATGCTTTGACAAAGATACTGAAAACAAATCTCTGGTCTCTTCTAAAACTACAAGGTAATTGTAGTCTTACATTCAAAAGAAAGTATATAAATGCACAACAGATAATGGACTTTTTTAAACATCAGTTGATAAAGGGTGATAGACAACATGCTTAAGACTTTCACATGTGTTTTTACTCCGTTTTTTCCTCTATCTCTTGGCAGGAGAGAAACAATAAAGAACCTGCCATTTTCTTCTCCCTTCTTCCCCAAGGACTCTCTGACTCTATGTTTGATAGCATCACCTGACCAGGACTTGTCCTTCAAGCCAAGATTGATTAAACAGTGTAAGTTAATCAAATGACAGACATCAGTAAGGACATAAAGTAGTATTTGTCCTACACACAATACCTTGCCCCAAGACTTACAAAAGTACAACAGCCAGTTACAGCGTAGAGCAGCTCATGACTGAGCTAGAAGACTCAGGACTGCTAATAAAGTTTGTTGACAAGCACCTGCCCAAAAAATTACCTATCTGTCTGCCTGGACAGCACCCTTTTAAGCTTACAATATGTTTTTCAGGGCTAAGGAGAAAAACTCCGCTTGTTTTTCCACAGCATATTTAATTTATTAGGTTATAAAAAATTACCTAGAAAACATTGAAAAATTAATAATTCAAAAGTAGGTTCATTTCATAGCCTGAAAGAGTAATAAACACAGATAGTCCCAGGATGTCTTTCATACTGTGCCTTCTGTACACATCTGTGTTCAGAAGTGATGTGATAACTTCATTCATAACTAGCACAGATATCTGGGTATCTGAAACTGTTCTCACGTAGGACAGCATAGGACAGCTAGAAAAGAAGCAGATCTAATTAGCCAAGATGAAACACCAGGCTGTTGTTGGGCCTCAGGCTGGCTAGTTTACTGTGTTGTGTACACAGCCCAGGCTTATGATGCCAAGTATGCCCCAACACTGCTATCCTGAGAAACTTTAGAAAGAATCATAAGCCATTTTACCCTAAAACTCACCCGAAGACTATTTTGACTTTCCATAAGACTCAGCATAAAGTTTTGGTCTCCATTTCCCCATGACTTTAATTATCTCTAAGAGCTTTTCTTCTTAGCCCAGAAAAACATTGTAAGCTTGCATGGGTGCTGTCCAGGCAGATGGGTACATAATTCAATGGGCAGGTGATTGTCAACAAACTTTATTAGTAGTACTGAGTCTCCTAACTTCAGTCATGAGTTGCTGTATGCTGTAACTTGCAGTTGTATTTTTATAAGTCTTCCTATCTGCAGAGATTTTAAGCAAACTGTCATGTTTATGAAAAATATTCCACGCTGTCCTGGGTTCAGCAGTAGCAGTCATTTTTATCCTTCTTAGTAGCTGGTGCAGTGCTGTGTGACTTTCGGCTTGGGAACAGTGCTGATAACACCGATGTTTTTAGTTGTTGCTCAGCAATGTTTACTCTGACCAAAGACTTTCTGAGTCTCATGCTCTGCCAGGGAGGAGGGGAAGCTGGGAGGAAGCAGAGACAGGACACCT
>WYDI02004176.1:0-151047 GCA_009867235.2 Psittacus erithacus | reverse complement strand
CTTCCTTCCTTCCTTCCTTCCTTCCTTCCTTCCTGCCTCCCTCCCCCTCCCTTCCTTCCTTTCTTCCTTCCTCCCTCCTTCCTTCCTTCCTTCCTTCCTTCCTGCCTCCCTCCCCCCTTCCTTCCTTCCTTTCTTCCTTCCTCCCTTCTTCCTTCCTCCCTTCTTCCTTCCCCTCTCTATTTTTGCCTATTTCCCTCTTTACCTCTTTCTTCTGTGTGTGTACATTGCACTGTGAATTTTTATTAGTAAAGGAAAAGCTGAAGAAGAGCCCTTCTTTATACTTGGAGCAGAAACTGGTGACATCTGAAGTAATGCAACACATTGAACTACAGTGCACAGACAGGAGGGCAGTAAGTTACCCTGGTTCAAAGTATGTTTAAGATAACATTTTGGTTGGCTTGCAACAGCAGTGCTGTAGAAGCTCACAAGCTAAAGAAGGCTGGGCCTCATTAATACTTGGATGGGAGATCTCCAGACAGCATTAAGATTTATTACAGAAAGTTGCATTAGTGACTTCACAGCTGGCACTTTGAATTGGTGCTGTCTCAGTGTTTAGCATGCTGGTAGGGATAGAATATTGCAAGAGAGAAATAGTTGTATATTCAGCTACTTTGCACAGTCTTTACTTCAGCATAAAAGAAAAGTCAGATACAGGAGATAAGAGTGAATATTTTAGCACTAAAAATGCATTGTTGCTAGCTGTAAGTATAGAGGTTTTACTGTAGTGTTCTTGGCCAAGCTTGTGCTTGGGCTCCTTCTGCCCATGAGTATGATTTCACACAGGGCTTGATCTGATCTAAACTCACATTTCTCCTCCCATAACAGGAGTGAACCTGCTCTCCTCCACTACTGCCAGTTACATACTCTTTACTCTAGATGAGGTGGAAGCCTGCAATACACCGAG
Organism: Psittacus erithacus; assembly: GCA_009867235.2. NCBI lineage: Eukaryota > Metazoa > Chordata > Aves > Psittaciformes > Psittacidae > Psittacus > Psittacus erithacus. The sequence continues at coordinate 150,143 of WYDI02004176.1, read as the reverse complement.
GTAATGCAGAAATGACCAGATGGATCAATGAAGTGATGCAGCTGTGTGATTTAATGATGCCAGCACAAGGGAAGTGGTGAGGATCCAAGGGTGGGAGCAAGGCAGGGCTATTCTATTGGCCACTCTCAAACAGGCTCAAGTGACTGCTAAAGTGGTGCCCTGCAATCCTCACTGGTTAAGTTTTGAGAAGACATTCTGATCGTCCTGTCCTAGGCCTTTCTTTGCAGGGTTATTTCTATGAGCTGTCACATCCCTTCAAAGGATGGCTGCTGAGAGAATGAGTGACAGGGCTTTATTTACCTTCCACACAAAAGGTGCTGCCCTTCCACAAAATAAAAGACTTAAAGTTTTCAACTGCCTTTGTTTCCACAAAATCCAAATCCACCAAGAGTAAGAGCTCTCTTAAAACCTCCTGCAGCCCCTAAGGGCACCGCAGGGAGTACTGAGGCCCTGATCACAATGCGAGCTTTTACGTTGCCACCTCAGTTTTTCAAGATGTGTCAGGCTCCCTGAATGCTGTGTGATGCACAGGAACTGTCTGTCAAGTGGATTTTTTCTCCTTTGGGTTAATTTCTAGGGGAAAGTCTAAAGTGTCCTAGCCTAATACTCTAATACTTGCCACCATAGTATGTGTGTATCTGTGCATATATGTGTCTGTATACATGTATACATAATCATAAACACAAACATGTACACACACAAACTCTTCTGGCAAAAAAGGAGGGATAAGGTGTTGATTACAGAAGCAATTCTATCACTGTATGAAATTTAAAACTTAGTGTTTTACTCAGAATATTTTATTATTATATTTGCTCAGCTTTGATAGATGGCAACTTCAATGAAAGGGAGGAAGAAAAACCAGAGCTCTGCACCAGCCAGTGATGGGAATGGAAACATCTCTCTGTTCCATCCAAATGTAATCTCCAGACCAGCCTTCCCTCACACTGCTCTTTCAGGCAGCGATACGTTGGAAAGGATTTCACAGCTTCAACTGTTTTTTCTATGCACAGGAGAGATTCCTGGTCTCAGCTGTGTAAATGTTTTAACTGAGATTCATGCTTGGCTATTCAGGTCATTGCTTTCTCTTCCGGCCCACACAGGCCAAAATGAATCTATATAAGCATAAAGTGTCCAAAATCAACACAGTATTTTTCACTTGAACACACCCATGGCACGTGGCTAACTCAAAGTACAGGGTACAATGTTAAGCAGTAGATTTGTACATTTGCCTGATATGAACTTAGCATAATTTATAAGAAAAGATGCAATAGCCCTGTTGTGCGCCTTTGTAAATCTGACTTGGCAGAAACCCCTTCCAAAGGAGGAACCCAAGGAAACCAAACTCTTCCTTCTGCCTTAAATAAGGACTAATCTAGCACAGGAAGTGTTCTCAAAATATGTAATTTCTATTCAGAATTACCATATATTTCTTTCTGAATTCAATAAACCTCTAGTTCCTTTACTGGAAGAATAAAATAATTTTCCTTCTGCTCTTTCAAATTCATTGTATAAGGATTTTAGGGAGACCTTGAAACTCATAAAATCATAGACTGATTTTAGTAGGAAAGGACCTTAAGATATCCAGTTCCAACCCCCTGCCATGGGCAGGGACACCTTCCACTAGACCAGGTTGCTCAAAGCCCCCTCCAACCTGGCCTTGAACACTGCCAGGGATAAGGCAGCCACAGCTTCTCTGGGCAACCTGTGCCAGTGCCTCACCACTCACCAGCTCCACAGGAATTAAATGATTAAAACACCTTTAGTTCTAGAAAGACTTAGGTAGCTCTAGAGTCAGGTTTAACTAAAGCAAAAATCTTGCACATATTGTATTCCCACATATTCTCTGGAATTCTTTGCAACATCAAAACAAAATAACGAAATCCAAGGCATATGCTGCTGTGGTGCCAAGACTCTCCTTTTGCGACACTTCCCTAGATGTTTACTTCTAAATTTCAGTGTAATCATAAAACCAGGAACTTGAATACTATTTTTACTAAATAAATGAGAAGGTCATGAGTTTTTTTTCGTGATCCAAACTTATCCTCGTTGCTTGAGACTGCAAGGCTAACTGATTGTTGGGCCTCCAGAGAAGGGCTTACAAACAAATATTTGTGATGCCACTGCAGCTGGTTTGGCTTATGGATTTCGCATTGTACTGGGTTCATTGACACTTGCCTGCTGGCATGCACAAGGAAGGTAGAAGGCTTTGCTACTGTCTGAGAGTCCTTGAGAAATAAAACTAGATAGCTCTGGCCTTGGTACAGGAGCATTTACCATTTTAAGTCTAAAAGAATATGTATGTAATAAAAATAACATAGTTCTTCTGCAATTGATCTTAATAACAGGAAGAACAGGGCTTCCATCTTTCCCTAAACTTGGAAAAAAAACAAAAAAAAAAAGAAAAGAAAGGTCTAGAGCTGAAAGAGTGATGCAGCTGTCTTAAACCATCTTTATTTGTGTATCATGGTCATTGTCACCATTGTCACAAACTCCCCTTCTCTTTGCCAGCTGTAGGGTATAGAGGGAATTGCTGCCTATGAGCCTTACCCCACAAGGACCATCAACCTGTCTTGCCTACAGCAAAGGAATGCTCAAACTGCTAAGTTATTTGGTAAGCCTCACATTTTATTTTTTCAGTTTTATAAATCTATATAGGTATTCTATCTTTGCACTTCTTTCCAACAGCATTTATCTCCACAGATCTGGGTCAAAGTTGGCACTAGTGAGACAACAAAGCCATGATTTTTTGCTAAATCAGTCCTGTCAGAGAAAAAAGTATCAAATATTGCTTTTGTTAAGGGCGAAGTTGTAAATTGCTCTAGCAAACTGGAAAACTGCTGTTTTCATTTGCTGACCTTTATCTCTTGTGCAATTGGAGGGAGGGAATGGGCATTGCTCCTTCTTCTGCCACATATTATGTTTGATCTGATGTACCCTCTCCATTGCCCCTTTTCCAGGTAGAAAATTCCTCCTAGTCTACTCAGTGTAAAATTATACAGAAATCTCCCATGCTTTTGACCATTCCTGCTCCCCAGGTATACTTTCTTTCTAATTCTATCAATGTCTTTCTAGAACTGGGATTTATATTGTGGTATAATGCAATATAGCTTCTCTTTGCTTTTAATTTATCTCCCAGTAATTCCCAAATGCCTTTTTCACTGCTGGCCTAAGATAGCTTTTATATAAAACTGTAGAAAAGAACTCCATGCAGGCACTTCCCAGTACAGAAATCTTTAGGGTTTTTTCTCCTCTTATTATGTGTTATTTTGCATTTACTGACTCTGAACTCAATCTACTTTTTTATTACCCTGTCAGCAGAAGCTCTTCACAGTTCTAGTTCTGGGTACCTTGAATAATTTTGTAGCAACAGAAGACTGCCACCCATAAAATGCTAAATAATCAAAAATTACTAGCCTTTGTTGCCACTGCTCACAAAAGAGAACAAGTCTCATTAACACTGATTTTATATATGCCTATCATATTCAGGGGATATTCACCCTATCCTTCATGTAATGCAGAGAAAGAGCAGATAAACAGAAAAGCAGACTCACTGACAGAAGATCATATCTGTACTATGGAAGGGATTTGCATATTGCAGCTCAAGTCTGTGTGAAATGAAATAAATAAGCTAAAAGCACCAATGGTGCGAGTCAATTATATCAGCAAGTATTAGTGAAACCCAAGGATCTCTTTCTCCGCCTGCCATCTATGTACAGAGGAGCCTGATGTCTCTACAGTCCCCAAGGGGCTGTCCTAAACTGAAGTTACTAGGGATTTATCACCACCAATATAATAATACTCTATAATTTGTAAACCTAGTTGCTGGACTTTTCATGTGTATTATCCATTGCATCAGAAGATAAACCTTTAGCTATGTAACTGTAGCAATCCTTCACTGATTCCACTCTGAAAATATGTAAGAGAAGCTGTGTATGGTGTTTGCCTCTGATTATTTTATGTAGTGAAAGTATATGAGATTTACTGTCAGTTGTTGAACCAGCCCCCATTTCTTATCTTCATGACACCTACTGCAGCGTCTGTCAGTGTTCGTTGAGAAGTGCACCAAGACACAAAGGGCGCTAGGATAATTACTCTGAGCTATGTACTCCACTGTCAGGACGCTCTTGTCTTGGCTCTGAAAAAATATGTTCAGTGGGAATAAGATAAAACCATGTGAGTTTTTTATGGTTTAGAAAGTATATGTTGGCAAAGGCTTGTCTCTAACAAACAGCTTCTTCTTTAACTAACTTCAGGGGAAAACCTCATCATAACTCTTTTAAGCTATTGTAAGACAATAAGCTACTCTACCCAAATAACATATGGCATCTTTCTCAATTCAACCTGCAGTATATCACTTTGACAGACTTCAAACCGTCCTCACAGTCACAGGGGACGATGCTGAGAGATACAGAACTCAGGAAAGTAAAAGGAAAATTTTCCAATTGTTTCAATAGCAACAGATCCTGTCAAAAGAAGGAAAAGGATAAGACAGTGGAATTTCAGCTGATGGGGACAGATGATCCTTCTGCTGCCACAGAAAACCTAATGTATCTGCTGACAACTGCAGAAAGATGTATTTCCTTCAGGAATTATTTTTCCTTTTTTTTTTTTTTTTTTAATATTTGTATGCTTAGGGACAGTTCAGTTTTGATGCTCAGTTAGCCTTGAGAAAACAAAAGAAACACAATTTATTTCACTTCTAAACTGAAAGAAAATCCAATGCACAATTAGTTTATTATTGTAATATTTGAAAGTGAATAAAATCTGTGAAAAATAGCAATTAATAGCAGATATACAAGCAAGCAGCTCCTGTTGAGCATCACAAGAGCCCCAGTCCTGCATGTATTTATGTGACAAGATCTGGAACTGCTTACATTTCAGTAGGCAACTGCAATGGACAGAGTTTACATGTCTGAAGCACATCTTTGTATGGAAATATTTGCATGACCTGGGTGTTAAGGCACATGTTTTCACAGAAGATGACATTTTTCCACCTGTTTAAGGCTTGATTAAAATCCCATTTAAGTTGATGGAAAAGGTCCACATACCTGTAGAAATCAAATTAAGTCTGTAAGAAAAACTCACCACCCTCAGGTGTCTAATCCAGCAGAGTATTGGCTTGCCTTGATTGGACAAATGTGTGTCTGATGGTGCTCAGGCAGGGCTATTTAGAGCCTGTAACATAACTAATTGCACACTGGGTCTAAATCACTAATGCTGGGTGTGTAAAGCAACACAGAAAGGTCATCTGCCTACGAGTAGACTGGTAGGGGAGGTTGTGGAATGGGGAAAAATAAGGGGAGACCAAACCAAATGGGGAAAAATAAGGGGAGACCTTTGAGAGCTGAAAGGGAGGAAGCTGCCATTGGCTGCATCCAACTTTGACCCAAGTTTGCATTTGAAAAGGTAACTTGGCTATCTCTCCCACTACAAAGCAATCTGCAATACGCATTTGCCTTTGCATTGCTCTTTAAAGATCAGGGTTTGTGCAACATGATCTAGTGGAAGGTGTCCCTGCCCATAGCAGTGAGGTTGGAACTACACAAAGGCCCCTTCCAACCCAAACCATACTATAATTGTATGATTTTCTCTTTTTTGGACTGACACATATGTACAGCTCTAGACAACCTTCCCTTCTTACAGACAAAACCCACAACAGTAAAAGTCTCTGCAACTCATACCATCATGCTGCAAACATACTGAACAGAAAAAGAAAAACTGCTAATAATTATGCTTACTCAGCAGGTACAAAATAATTTCTCCTCTCCCCTTTCCCTTTAACACCCTGGAGAGCTAGAAAGAAGCAAAAACACCACCACGTAGTTTAGATGAAAATATTACTAGCTGGATTAAATATCTCAGATATTAAATTACTTCACTTGCCCATTTTGTTAACTGACAGGAAAGGAGACTTGCTCAGTACTTGGCCAGGACAATCTTCTGTTCCGACTCGTAATTTGGGCGGCGTGAAAACCCAGTGGATACTTATATGTATATACACATAAGTAAAGGTATAATCATAATATAAAATCAGTGACTAAAAATATCAGGCCTTTGTGACTGACTAGCATCATAGGCAATCTGAGGCACCAGAATTGTTCCCAGTATTACAAGAAATATTACAAAGCTCAAGTTGTCCTGGCACAACCGTATTACATCCTCAAGAATGAGAGCATTTATGAAAAGACTAGTATTACTACTGGAGTCTTCTTGCAACACTTGGCATGACAACACAGTATTGTTAAGAGTAGTAAAATCATCTGTGAGAGACCATGTCAAGGCCTCCTGAGTCATTGAGGAGAGTCATTAAGGTCATCCTGAGTAGGGTAACAGTCTTCTCTGGAGAAAATGTTTGGGTCTATGAAAACAAGTAGGGGCACTGGGAGTATCTGATCCATTCATGGACATCTGAACTTCTCTTTCCAGAGAAGTGTCCTCAGGGATCCAACCTCTATGGCACTGCAAAGCATTTTGATGGGAAGCTGTATGTGGCAGACCAGTTCAGGAAGCTGTTGTGCACCTAAAACTAAAAAGGAGTTGCTTGTGCTTATGGACAAGAATTCAGAGAGAAGGTTTATTTTCCAGTAACTAGAGTACTCTGAAATACCTTGTTGATGTATCCATAATAACTATGTAATAATCCTCCTAATAGCCTTAAAGGTCCCATAATATATTCCACAGTTATAACGTGGGATACGTGTCCATTTTGAGAAATGACTGACAATTTAAATAATTTTACAAAATAGTCTCAAGTGCGGAAGTAAGTGACTGTGTGGTTCTGTAGAAATACATGTGTAGAAAAATAATGCCAAATCTTGAGAAGTCAATGGGGCGGTAATTTTACTGAATGGCTGGCTGAAACAATCATTTTGAAAAATGACTGGAAATTTTAGTCATTTTGCAAATGACTCATGTTGCAATGTGAATAGACCATACTTATGCATTTGCAACTGAATTTAATGCCCAAGAAAATGAGGGACTAACAAGCAACCACTACTCCCTTGATTTGCTTCCCATCACTCTGAACTTCTCAGACCCAGTAATCCATCTATCTCTTGACCTGGGCTGTCCCTGCTATGTTAACTATAAGCTTGCTGGTAAGATGATTTTATGTTGAACGTTCACTACAAAGAAGTCTGTAATTCTGTTTCACTTCTGCTCCTAGTAAATGTAAGAACAGATGTCTCTGGGCTGAGAGAGTGATATGGCTCCTTGGCTGCTTCTGCTAATCCGACCCAAATGTATCTGCAGTTTGAAAAATTAGCAGAACATCCAAATGCCAAAAATTCTACAACTAAATATGCAAACAATTACCATTCGCAAATACTTGTGTGAATGTGGGTGTGCGAGCCTGTGGGTGTGCATGTGCATGCCCACAGCAAATCCACACCCGCATGGACTGCCATTAATCACTCTGGGATGTTTATTCCTGGCTCATGAGGATGCATTCAAAGAACAAATATTTGGGTTTGGAGTACATTAAATTACATTTAAAAAAAGAAAAAAAGTGTTTCTTGAGGGAGGAGACCCCTGACAACTACACAATGGGTTTTCTCTTCTATGGTGTTAAATAGGCTGATTGGCAGAAACTACTAAAGATGACTGCCAAGCTGTAAACTGTGTGGGACAGACCATCTCTTCTTACACATGCAAACAACATGCAGAATCCAGTTTATGACCACTGGCAGAGCCTCGATGAAGGCTTTGTCCAAGTCTCCAGGCCTTCAGTCTCCAAGACTTTAGTTTCCAAGCCTTTCCACTCGCTCTGTCCTCAGTCATGACAGTAGCTTAGATTGCTTATGCCAGCTTGCTTAGTTCGTCAGTTTGATGACATTATGAAAAAAAAATACAGAACATGTGGTGATCACTTGAAAGCATTTATACTAGAAATTTTGATTCTTGCTAGCAGGCTAGTGAAAATGAATACACACATCTGAAAACTGGCACACAAACTGGCATCCACACATCTGAAAATGAATGTACATGTTGGCATCCACTGTGCAATGCTTCTGTAGCATTCCAAAGAAGCTCAAAGCTACTTAGGGGAGGAAAAAAGCAAAAGGCTCAGCTATGCTCAGCCTTTATCCATCTTCCATTGGATGGATGCAGGTTATTAAGTTCTGCATTCTCCTAACTTCTCATGACTGCCCCACCACAGCATATCTCTTTATTAATCTTCAGGTAGCTGGAAAGTACTCATCAGAGCTGTATGTAGGGATGGGCCAAGATTTGTGGTAATGGAAGCAACGAAAAGTAGCCAGAGGCAGTAATCTCTTTGGTTTGGAACAGTTGTAGCTGGAAGGAGATGTTTGACCGCCATCTTAGTTGCTTTTTTTTTGTTATTACATAAACCCAAACACCAGGAAAATTTAACTGTTACCTATATAGGAAGAAAGAATAATTGAAGGCAGTTATTTAAGCACGGCTGGAAGAGAAGGTTCATTCAGATTTGTGAACCTTGTGTAATTTATGGTCCATGATGTCGTGGCTACATTTCTGAAATGAAGTGACTAGTGATTGTTAGTTCACATGATGGCCCAGCTATGCAGAAAGAAGGAGGACTCCTGTTATTTTACTGCTGTCAGATAGTTTCACTCTCAGTTTCATGTGGGAAATGCTCAAAGAACCAACTGCAAAAGTGAATCTCCTTGGACTGACAACATCTTCATATTGTGGAGTTCCTTCTCTGACTGCACTATCAAAGAGAAAAAATCAGGCTGCAGGTATGAACTTAGAGAAGTTTTCTTTCAAGAAAAGATATCCTTAAGTCCCAAAATATCACCCTCCTCTTGTTGAGTCCTTTTCTCCTTAGTCTGCACTTACATTGCACTGAATCCTTTTTTTGCAAGACCAAGCTACCAGTTTCTCAGATCCTACCAGCACTGTACTGTGTATAAATAAATAAATAAATAAATATTTCTGGAGGCTGCCTACAATCAATATCCTTCACAGAAAGTAAAATTATTAGCTCAAACCCTTAAGAGATCTGGCGAAACTTTGTTATCAAAACACAGGTATGACTTGATGAGTTTTCTGAAGCAAACCTGTACTTAAATTGGGTTCTGAACTAGGACATTAGGGCTATAAAATACCTTCCAAATATTTATTTTTAGGGAGAAGACAATCCAGGGTTAGAGGAATTGCCTGCATGAAAATACACTGGATAACACACCTCAAGCATGAGTTAAACTGAACTTGATCAATCATGAAATACACTTCTATTCTTTTCAGTCTGAATCATATTTTAAAATTTTATATTATCACATCCAAACATATATAATGTACACACACACAAAACCACACATATATAGATTGGAGCACAGCAGTAAATAGCACATACGTGTGTATGTGAACTTCAATGTGCATGTGTAATAGCTGTCAAATAAAGAGAACTTTTGTCTGCTGATGTTAGCATATTGACCTGGATATGAAGTAATGATGATACACCTTAAGCAGTAAAGGATCAATTTCTTCAGAGCAAATTTACTCAACAGCTAGAAAAATGAATATACAACATTGAACAAACTGAAAACAGTCTCAACTTTTGTTGCTTCCCAACCGCCATGACAATATTTGGAAACCACCTGTGAAACGTACACAAGGACTGGCATAATTTCCTGGTTTTGCTGCTTATACTTTCAAAAAAAGGGACCTTCAGACCTGTGCACCTGGAGGACACCAGGCACAGTGAAATAAAAAAAAAAGAAACTGCTCAGAAATACTTTGCCTCCAGCCCTAACAAGAGTTCTTTGGGGATGTAAAAGTTCAGTAATACTGAACAGCTGCGACGGTAGCCCAAATACAATACCCAGAATACCTTTCCAAGCCTGTTGTTTTTAGTTTTTCTTTTAATAATTTATCAAAATGCTTAAATGCTGCTTCACTTGGATATTAAAAAAATATTATTAAATGGAAGAAAGTCTTTTCAGAAGGCTTTGAGCTTTAATGTGTTTCACAGAACACCCAGTCAGAGAGGAATGAAGGTGCAAAAATCCTGCCAAGGGTTCAGTGAATGGATAAAGTGTTAGAGGTGATGTGTGTTTTCAGAAGACATTAGACAGTATAATTTCAAAATTAGGACAGGATGCTCCCCCCTTTTCAATCTGAAGGCCAAGTGTTAAAGCACTTTAAAGACTGCACCCTGAAAGTCCTATTCAGGCAAGATGTTCAAGGGATGAAATGGATGGGAAAAGGCAGATTCTCAGCTTGGGCTCCTTCAGGTCATAACATATACTTGAAAGTTTCTGTTTAGTATACATGCTTCTCTTCTTCAGATGCTAGATACTAGCCTCTGTCTATCAGGGTAAATGAGTATATATTCTGACTTATACATATTTTAGAGTTCTTACACATCTTGCTTAAAAGCAAGGACATGAATCCAAACCTGGGAGTCCATTTTCTGATACCAATAACATTAGCTAAAAAGTTGATGGAGCTACATCCATTTTAACCCTGATGCAGGAGGGAAATTAGAAACTCTAGAAAGGAATGAGCTCAAATCCTTATTCTGTATTTGAAAATTTGGAAGACTGATGGGGAAGGAGTAAAGCCAAAATCTAGATGTGAGTTTGGCAAGTGGTACAAATCTCAGCTCAAACCACTTGGGATCTTTGGACATTCAAGATTTGTTTCCAAATCTGTTGCTGGGCTTTGAGCACATCTTGAATCTGGGGTGAATAAATAAATCACTACACCAAGAGAATAATTTTTTAAACTTCCCTTATATGTGGTGAGATTTTTTTTATATTTAGTCATTCTTGATACCTGCCTTGCAGACAGGATTTACAGCTGTCTTGTTTCTTGGAAACTCCTTTGGCTGGCCATTGCACTTGCTGTTTTCTTTCTAGCCAGCAGGGAATGCTGGTGTATGGAAGTAACTCTCCCTCTCTATCACACAGAGAAGTACCTCTTCCTCAGCTAAGAAAGCATAGAAAACATTCCCTGCACAGTCTGGAATTTGTTTCTGGAACAGGGGTGTTCAGACAAAATGCCAAACTGGTTTTCAAGTGCAGAGTACTCTTACCTTAGTCTACCCTGTTTTGCTAGGGTAGTCTTAAAGTAGGATGCTCTATTTTACAGCACTTGCTACTAATGCTTCAGCCAAGAAGGATCTTCATGCTGCAATTGTAGAAAACCTAGCTTGTCTCCAAGCTGGAAGACATACTGGTCTTTAACTTGCCAGCCTCTATTCTTAAACATGTAAACGATCCAAAGATCTCTCAGACCTTGACATGATATGACAAAGCAAAGGTATTTATGTCCCATGATTATTTTCCCTTGTCAGACCCAGCGAGGACAACATGCAGGTGTACTTTAAGACCTTCAGTATTCTCAAGAGAGAAAGTCCTTTTGGCAGGCATCCTTACTTTTTCAATAAACACAAGGTTTTCTAGGTTTTAATTTATAGCACTGAAAGTATCTTTTCCATGCTGTAGTTGATGATACTGAAAGCTGGAAGTTAATAGTACCATAAAACTCCCTTAAAGTCTTGTTTCCAAAACTTGTGCACATTCTTTATACTTTTTGAATGAGAAGATATTTGGGAGCAGATTCTCCAGAGTAACAGCTCCAAGATAAATTTCCACTGGGGCATTCTTCACTTTGCACTCAAAAACCTCAGTCCCCAAGGAAAAAGCTGCACCATGCTTAACTGCACCCCTCAAGAGTGGAAATGTCTGCCAAAGGAGAGGGGAAAGAAGGATGATACTGTGTTTGGGCTGCAGTTGCAAAACTGATGGGAGAGAAAGGAGGCAGTGCAGCTGTGGCAGAGAAATGCACAAGTTTTATCTGACTTGACTTCCCAGATCATAAATCTGCTGATCTTTAAGGGCATCCTCATTCTTTGACAACCATTCACAAGCCTCTGGCAAGCATTAGCGTAGGATCACTGCCAATATCTACAACAGAAAGGGCTGCAGTTCGACAGCTTGGCAAGGAGTGCATCATGGCAGAGTTTCTGCCACCCTGGTGTTTTGTGCCTCTGCCTCAGCTATGGGTACACCAAATGCCCAAGCAGAAGTGAACCAAAGGAATGGTCAGACTCTCAAATCCTGTGCAAGATGCCATATCATGAGACAGGTGATGCGGCTGCTACACAGAGCCATGCAACAGCAGAGGCGTCAGGTTGTGTACCACAAGGAAGGAGGTGCTGGAGTTAGAAGGAGAGAGCACATTCTCTCCTGGGACTTCTGAGTCTCAGGTCCTACCAGGTGTCAGGCACTCCAGCTTTAATACCACAGGGCCATTGTCATCTAATACATACATATTTATACACACCTATACACACATTATAAACTAGATCCAGCCAGTGTCTGAATTGTTGTAGCGGTCAACCATTAGCCTAGTACAGAAGACACTGATTAGGATGGCCCTCAACACAAGAAGGTTGTAGAGCTGTTAGAGTGAGTCCAGAGGAGGGCTACAGAGATGCTAAGAGGGCTGGAGCACCTCTCCTATGAAGACAGGCTGAGAGAGTTGGAAGACCTTAGTGTGGCTTTTCAATATATAAAGAAGGCTTATAAGAGAGATGGAGAAAGACATTTTACCAGGGCCTGTAGTGATAGGAAAAGGGACAATGGTTTTAAACTGAAAGAGGGCAGGTTTAGATTGGAGATAAGAATGATGAGGGTGGTGAAGCTCTGGCACAGGTTTCAAAGAGAAGTTGTGGATGCCCCATTATGGGCATCCACATAATAAGGCATCCTGGTTCAAGGCCAGGATTGTTCCAGGCTTTAAGCAACCCAATCTAACAGAAGATGTCCCTACCCATGGTGGGGGGGCTGGAGTAGGTGACCTTTGAAGGTCCCTTCTGACCCAAAGTGCTCTGTGATTCTTTCATTCTGTCTCTGTGATATCAAAAGTTTGACTTCATGGTCAAATACCTGTAACAGTGATAACAACCAGTTTCACTATTAGCTAAGCACCTCGCTGTTGGTTTCAACATTGGCTTTGTTTTTTCCTGAAACTCCTCATATTATCTAGGAAGGAAGCCAAACATCACTGAAAGATCAGTTGATGACAAGACAGACCTATTTATCAGCTTTATAACACAGGGCACCAGGATACACACCATCCTGACGTTTCATTCCCTTTGTTTCCCCTCTAAGCCTCCATCCTATCATTGACAGTTCTCCCTGGGACTTCTGGAGCATCTTCTCTGCCACAGCCATGAGGGACTGACCTCCTTACATGCAGACTCCCTTCCTCTCTTTTTGCAGACTTCCCACCAATAACAGGAGATCTGTTAGTGATAGACATGAAGTTTTCACAGGAGCTAAAGCTGGAATTGGTCCTGCCACAAAGAAGCTCCTGAGTCAAAAGCAAAAAAAGAACCAATGTAATAAGTGGGGGTTTTTTTTGTTTGATTGGGTTTTTTTGTTTGTTTTTGTTGTTTTTTTTTTTTTCCCTCTGATTTCTCTCTCTTTGAATAGGCCATATTTTCACAGACAATCAATGACCCAGGAAGAATATAGCGACTGCTACTGCATATTGCTGTTTTTAAACACTGAGATCCTATTCTGATGGAGGCAGCTGGGCAGAAACAGAACTAAAGAGCAGTTTCTGTGGAACTGCAGTCTTAATTTTTATAATAGGAAATGGTGGAAAGAAGTGTTATTTTTAGAGATGTAGTTTATCAGGGAAATTTTAGCCTGCAGCTGAAATGTTAATTTCATGATCCGTATACATGGATTTTTATGAATGGTTCTTAATGGATACATTTTGCTTCCAAGCCAGTGTTGGTGACATTTAAAATTATAATAGCAGCATTATGAGGAATAACCTGGTCCAAGAACCCTTTACAGCCATGAGCACACATAGGAGATGAGTAGCGTTTGCACATAGCAATAGCTCTTCCATTTACCAGGGTGTGCGGGCTCTGCGCAAAATCTCAACAAAGCTGCACAGGAACCCAGCCACAGTGTTAGCTGGGTTTCTTGGGCTGCTTCTCCACTCTTCCATGTCCTCACTGAGCAGACGGCAGTAATTTTCCATGCCTGTAGACAGACCTCATTCAAAGATCACAGGCCTCCCTGGTACTGCTAAAGTTTTGCACCCCGACACTTCCCTGCCCTCAGGAAAATGCACTCTATGCAACAGTTGAGTGTTGCTGGCCTCCAGTGTCTGTCTTTCAGTGGGAAGCACCTGAAAATTTCAGTATCTTTTATGGCAGTAATCAGCCTACAGTATGATCTGCACACATCCATCAGGACCATGGCCGAGTGCCCCAGGTATAGCTTCCAACAGTGAGACGCTCCCTCTATCTTTTTTCTCTTCTTTTTTCTTTGTTTACTTTCTAGGAGTTGTCTGAAGTGTTTCCAGTTTGACTTTACACGGCCTTAGTTCTGATCTAACTTTCTTTCTTCCTTTCTTTTTTCTTTTTTTTTGGTCCTTTTTCCATGGGTAGCCTCACTTGAACCTCCCAGCAGCTTAACAACGAAGTCTGCTGACTTGCAGCATCCCCAGGGAGTAGATTCAGTCAGCCTCTGTCTGTAGGTCTCTTCAAAGAGCTCCAGCAAACTGGCAGCTTGCTCTGCTTTTAAGTACATAACTGAACAAACTGAATGTCAGCGCAAGATTGCTGGTGGGGTGGTGAGCGAAGAACTGGATTCATGAGGGAAGCTGTGCAAGGGAAGGTAGAAAGGTCTTGAAAAATACCCTGGAGATATCTGTAGATATACCACAGGGAGCAGCCTGAGGTGGGGAGTGCAATCTGCAAGATACTGAGACTTTATGAATTTTATAATGATATAGAGAAACTTTAAAATTTTCTTTTGGGTTAACTTGAAATGAGTCATTTTGGTTTGGGTTGTTTATCCCTTTAAAGCCCTTCTTCCCTCGCTTTTAATGAAATATGGACTGATTTTTTTTCCAAAGGTCATCTTGGAGTAAAAGAAAGTTTCATTTCAGGGCTGATGAAACACAACATTTCAGCTTTCCATAAGCAACACATTTCCATTTTTAAACATGTTGAATTGCTTTTTCTTGATAATATCAAAACCCTTCCCTCATTACTTTTGCTGGGAAAGATTCCTAAATTTAAGTGGATTCATGAACAGCTTTAATTTCTCCAAAACTCTGTTTGTGGTTGGATTTACTATCTGTCAAACACAGGAGCCATATGGTGCCAACAGACTTTGTGAAGAGCAATCCCATGGCAAGAGCAATCACCCTGGGACCTTCTGACTCTGCCAACTGACTTCATGTTGGCTTTTACCCAAGGCAAAATTCTTAAAGGTATTTTCACAGTTGTCTTATTTTATTTATTTAGTTTTTAAAGGTGCCAAAATAACCTAGGCATCTAGTACACACACTGACATAATTTCCTGATAACTACAGCTACTGAGGACCCTGGGGTGATATAGGACAGTAGAGCTCCCCTTGCACTTTTTCATTGTGTCTTGTTATGCTATATTCAGGGTGCAAAACCGAGCAAACAAGTAACCTAGGGTTGCTGCTAGACTCGAGATCTGGCACCTAGAGGCAATTCTAACCTGCCTCTGATCAACCTATTAGAATTAGTCACTACATGGCAAACTGGCAACCCATTGTACTAATTAAAGTGGTAGCATAAAAAAAAACATTGAGTTGCAGAAGGTAGTACATAATTTAGAGATGTTTCAGGGAAATGAATCCAAACCAGAGCTAAGGAAAGGCCAAAACACTAGAGTGAGGTTTCAGTAAGCCTCCCTGGGTTAAGATCTGCTTGGAAGAGCACTGGCAATCTTCATTCCTTCCTCACAGTCGCTGAGATACTGTACTCCTGGGTCACCCAGTGGCACACATAATTAACCCATTGGTACAATTTATTATACTCAGATAGTTCTGGGATGGTCTTTTTTACACTGTACAAAGTACAGATTGTGGTTGCTCTGGAGGAAGGTACTTTCACTGTCACTATACAGATGGAGAAGGCAAGGAAGCTGTGAGGAGACATTTGTCCAGGATCACACTCAGCAGCAATATAGAAGACAGGTTGTCATACACTACCAAAAATATTTTCTTCTCTTTTCTGACCTTGACCTTTGGATGTTGGTAATATTCCACACCTTTGTAACAGGCTGTGAGCTCCTCAGAGCAGGAACTGCCCTGTTGGCATGCTCCCATTGGAGAGATACAACCACAGGTACAGTCACATCCAAGTTATCCTTAATGCTGCCCCACTCACAAATGCAAGTGGAGCAGCAGCAGCACAAAGTTCAGGGAGCACCAACTGCAATAGCATGCTAAAGGAAGAGTCACTAGTTCTTGGATGAGGTCAAAAATGTAGCTTAAAGTTAGCTCAAATTCTACAATCACATCTGTAGATTAAATTTTAGACATAACTGCATCCACTTTACTGACTCCTTGTGTTGTTTAAAGCAACATTATATGCATACATATTACTATACACATACACCACCCTAAATATAGATTACATGAATTCATTGTCCAAAATGACAGCCTGACATTTACATTGGTATTGAGTCTCCTTTGCAGTTCCTGGGAACTAAGAATTAAAGGATGTGAAGAAATCATTACTATGTCTGAGCTCTGAACAGCTGGATTTTTCAGAGCTGTCAAAATGCAAACTCTATGTAAAACTCCTTTGTTGAATCAGTTATACACTCACTTATATTCATTGTTAAGAATTCTTAATAACTTTTTTGTTCAGTGATAGTAACCCAGATGGTAAAAGTTCTCTGTAAATGAAATCGCATCTTCTTTAGAGCAAGAACTTGCATGTGAGCCTTCCACACCTCGGTGAAATGCTGCACCAGTTTCACCCTCCCCTGGCACAAGGCTCCTGCTGCACAGGGAGTAACCCAGAGATGCCTGTGCCTGTGCCTGTATGGGCACAATGGCTGCATTCTTCCTCCAGCACAGACATGGGGAATATTTCAGCAGAGAGGCAGAGGTGTAATTCCCTCCACAGTACCTGTGCCTTCGCTGACTTCTTTTCACCATGCTTTACAAGCAGCAAGTAACAGCACTGCCCGTGTGAAACACTAAGTTCCCATGCTGCCATAAACCCCCTTAACATATGAATTTTTAAGTGGAGTTTCCTATAAGGAATTTAGGACAGAATTCTTGGAGTATGTATCCTGTGCATACACAGGAGTGCTAGGGTGCCTGAAAAGAGAGTGAGTTCATAAAATAAATGCCTTTGTCAACAGTCCCTGTGAAATTGTCATCCATAAGAAACTCTCCTTGGTCAGACACTGGTACAGACACTTGTTATCTTTGCTGACACTGCATCTGTTTGACCAGTTCTGTAAATAAGGAGATGAATTCAGTTTTCAAGCTGTTAACTTTTCACAAGCAGCCAGTTCACACTGGAAATGCTCACAAACTGTCCTCTCATAAAATTAACATTAACAAATGAAGCATCTCTACCCTGACAGAAGAGTGTATCACACTGTCTTACAAAGTGCAGTTTTTTAAGTCCCAAAAGAACTGAGAGAAACGGCTAAGTAGACATAAAGGGCTCTGAATACTATGGAATCAGCTGCATGTGAACAATGAAAATAAGCAAGTATTGCTCGTTTTGGAAATGGGAGGTGCAAGCCTGAGGGTTGTTTGTGCATTAACTTGTCATAGTGGCTTTACAAGTGTGTGCCTGCCTGTTTATACATGGATGCAGCAAAAATGGTGTGCTTTCCATGGCAGAGCCTGTACTGCAAGTAAGAAATGTAACCCACAGATAAGTAGCATTGCATGGAGACAAAAAAACCCATCAAAAACTGTGGGAACTTTGGTGTCTTTATAAAGCATGTATTGATGGGGAAAGAGATGTATAACAACAAAGCCATCTTACTGGTAGCAGTATTTAGCATTTCTCCTAATTTCATTAACTTTTTAATTCTTACATGAAGAAAGGCTGGCAAAGTTCATTTGGTTCTAATTAGAGGAATGAAGTAATAGGTGACTGGGGTTTGGAAATCAGTCAAATTGTTTTGAGAAACTAGTTTACAAAATTTTTTTCTCTTATGATTTGCTCTTTTAATAAAAAAGAGAGAAGAAAATCTATATGTTTCCTAGCTTAAATGAGGCTTGTGGTATTAGGGATGAACGTGGAAATTCAGGTGTACTAGAAATGTTGATTTTTAAATTGTTTTTCCCTGTCTCAAGTTTACATTTAGACTTTATGAGCTCTTTCCAATGCATGTTTCCAGTGCCTATTGCCACAAAATGCTCTTCTAAAATACACGCCTGTTAAACTGACACTTTATGGTTTCCCTTAGTGTGGCTTTTCACACTGCATGAGCTGGAAGATGGGATTCAGGAGGTGAGAAAAGTGTTTGTTTTGCTGTTTGGGATCTGCTTGCCAGAGCAGAGCAAAAGGAAAAAGAGAAAAAAAAAGAGGCAAAAGAGATTTGGATTCATGGCAATGGTCACAAAGAAGGCCATAAAGGGATTTTTACTAGAGTTCAACCCTTGGTCAATGAGATTCATGTTTGCATATATATCACGGGGCCGTCAGGGTCCTGCAGCAGGTGTTCTGTGGGGAAACGCTCTGCACCACAATGGCACCTGCGCCCATAAAGTCATCACCTACCACCCGAGACGGGCGCAAAAGAGCCGCGGGTCGCAGAGCCTCTCTTGCTCCAGCACTGCTGCGCGGGCAGGGGGTTAGGCTGCCCCGAGGGGTGAGCCTGCTGGTGAGGATTAATGGCAGAATTACTCCTTTCCCCTTCCCAGGGCAACAACTGCCAGCGACACGCTTCACTCCTGATCCGCACCAGCAGCGCTGGGAGACAATAGGCAGATTTGGCGGCAGCTGGCTGGTGAGCTGACATAAAGCTGAGCACCTGTGGGCCGCATACGCACAGCTGCAGCGCGCCAGGGCTGAACTACCTATTGTGCACCCTGCACTCGCGCTGCCAGCTAGGGCCAGTGCAGTGATGCAGGTTCAGAGAGGAGGAGCCACCGAGGGTAGGGGAAAGAGAGGTTTGACAGAACACAGTTAACTGCTTCTACCCAAATGCCCCCTGAAGTCTTTCTGGGGCAGACTGTGCAGTCTTGGAGCTGTGCAATATATAGCACAGCTATATATTTCAGCAATATATAGCTGAAACCACTTATATGCCTGAAGAATTAAACTTCTGAGGACACACTTGGCCATAGATTGCAGTGTTGTTGCATTCAGCTTCTATGTTATCGCTGTGATTCACAGAGTGATTGATAAGAACAATTAATTAACGTAATTAATGGCAGGGGGGTTGGAACTAGATGATCTTAAGGCCCTTTCCAACCCTAACCATTCTATGATTCTATTCCATTCTAATGGCCAATTCTCTTACTGAACAGATACAAAAAATACCTGGGGAATTACTGACTTGCATCTTCATGAATTAATTTCTGTACTGTACTTTGAATAGGTAAAATAACATATGCCTATTATCAGCTACAGTCAGTGACCATAATGCAGAAACGTAAGTGCAAATATTTTGTTGCACTGCTTCTGTTCATGAGCCATACAAGTCTGTTTAGATCACTCTTCCTGTCCAAGGTTACACAAATTTTAGCAAATTAGGAAGTGGCCTTTTTCAAATCTGAAATACTAAATGGTAATAGCCTATTATCACAGATAGGGGTTGGCTACTTCACTGAAATTTATTTGAAGCTGCTCTGAGAAAACACCACCATCCAGAAATTCCCCTTGAAGATTTCAGTTCAGACAGAGTATTGGAGGATGAGCTCCTGAACTAAGAAATGAGGATAGCTGTGGTTGCATGCTGAAAACTTAATTACAGTATATTTGTATCCCTAAAAATGACCTGTTCGCTAGATGTGTGCACCAACCTGACTGACAAAGCATTTTGGCCTCAGAGCTTCTTTTAACTGTAGGTGAAGGCCTCTTTAGAAGCTACTTCACCCATCTTACGGGGTATATCAAGATATTCACACCTATGTCTGTTTCTAGAGACATGTTCAGCATTCCCAATTCTTCCAAAGAATCCTTAGGAAAGGGAACAGTCAAACAGGTCATTACCTCCAGAACAGTTTATTCTGTCAGCTTTTACGCTTAAAGGTGCTTGGAAATATCCAGGGAATGGGCTGGAGGCCTGTCAGCATTCCCATGGACCCTGTGATGTCTTGCAGGGTATGTAAAAAGTTAGGGCCTCTTGGGCCCCATGAAAAAGCTAGAGACAAGACATGGGATGGATGAATTATCTTGGTGATTACATATGTCTCATAACATCAACTGGAAAGTGAGGGACTCTTTTTATACAGTTACTTCAGACTCTTAAATAAGTTGCACGGCCTAGCTGACTGCTCTAGGGCAGAAGCATGAGCACAGCTCTACCTTTTTCCTGGTGGGAAATTGACTGTGGGACTTTGAACCTTTTAAGTCAGCCTGAAAAGTAAAATAAGTGTTTTGGGCTTGTTTCAATTATTTATCATTATTATTATTATATATTATTACCTATTATTTATCAGCATTTTCAGGAAAAAAATGTCCATGAAGCTATTTTTCATTGTGAAAGTTTTATATATTCAAAACAAAGGGAATTAAGGACTTGAAGGTAACGGAACAAGGTGCTTTGGGGTGTCTGTTTATTGTGTTCTCTGTATGACACTGTGGCTCAGCACACTTCAGTAAGGATTTGTGGCTCCTGGGAAGCTGGTACTTCTGAAAACCTAACACCCTTGTTTGTCAAACCAGTTGACAACATAAGGAAAATCACTGTTCAGCCAATATACCCCTAGACTGATATGAACAAAACTTCTAAAATGAAGATCCTATGCCAGTTTATGGGAGCTATCAGAAGGGTGTTGAGTTTTTTACGCTTACGGGGAAATTGATGGAGGCCCCCAAACTCATTCCACATAGGCTACTACAAACCCTCCAGTCAGTAAAAACTTTCAGTCATCCACAGCTGGATGTGAACTGGCAACCCCTATGTAAAAGCTGCTGTATCCCTTCATCACTCAACCCTGCTTTCCCCAGTTTTTATGGTCAGCAGGTGTGTGTGTGGAGGAGAGACTGTGGCCTCTCATTTCATTTGTTTCTCCTGATTTATGGCATAATATCAGTTAGGCAGGCTTCATAAAGTTGGAGGCTAGGAGGGACAACGAGATCATCTACTCTGACCTTCTGTGTAGCACAGCCCATTAAGTTTCACCTGGACACCAGTATATTAAGCTCAAAGACAAAAATGAGACCACAGCACTTTAAGTACACAGGGGATTAAACTATGTGCTACAGATGGAAAACAGGAAAGACAAAAAGTTATCATTGCTCAAGACCTCTGCAATCTCAAAGAAGAAGTGTTGAGAGAAGTCCAGCTGATATCAACAGACAAACCCATCCCAGTCATGTAGAAAGAGGGGAATGACCCCAGATCAAAAACAGCAAAACAAGAAAATCAAGACCAAGAACAAAGCATCAGCCAGAAGCTTCTGCCAATCTGACCTGGGGGAAAACTGTATCTTAAGTCCAGATATGGCTATCAGCAGAGCCCTGCATACGGCAAAAAGGAACAGCAGTGGGAATGTAGGAAATAAAACTCTCTGCCTTCGCAAGATTGCTCTGCTCTTTCCTTCTCCCTTCCAGCTTCTGAGGAAAGACAAAGAGAAAAATAAAAAGGCAAAATACTGCCTTGTATGGCCACTGTTACAATTGCTTTTATAAAGGTTTGTAAGGGCATACAGAGACTTTGGGCATGTGATGCCAAGAAGTGTTGAGTGTAATGTAATTTCAAGATGAGAAGTAAAAGCGTGGGGAAAACTAATGCTTGGAACAAGCCATGACACTAGGATAGCTCTCTTGAGCCCTGACTTTCCTGACTAGGAAACAGCTGACTAACCAGGATCAGACATGGAATTAATTTACTGTCAGAGCAGGGGCAAAAATGATAGTTTTGGGGGTTTTTTTGTGTTTATTCCATCAGGGCAAAAGTATCACTATACAAAAGCCAGTCCAAGCTCCATAGTTTAACAAATACAAATGGACAAGAATTGCAAGCAAATGCAAGAAGTAAAGCAATATCTGGTGGATTTTAGCCTCTTGTTTCTTTTAGTTGTGTAAAAGTTCTAGGGAGAACACATACAAGCAGTGTCTTCCCTGGAATCATTAAGTGAAGTATTACGGGTTTGTAACAGTCAGAATTCTCAGCCATCACCTTCCTGCCAATTTCATTCTTCTATTTTCTTATTAAAAGGCCAGGTGCTCCACCAGCACTGTCTGTTGCTGCCAAACAACATGGTGTGACTTCACTTGTGCAACTAATTTTACTGATTTTAGTGGGATCTCTCAAGCAAGTAAAATTACATGCATACTTAGGTATTTTTTCCAATTCAGATTAAGGCTTTGAGAGCCTGAGAGAGAGACAGTCTGTCTATCTTACTTTTGCATTTGCCTTGTGCTTTCTTACATTTCTTTAAGTCATACTATTGAATCTGAATCAAGGGGGACTTCAAGACGTAAACCCACGGTATGTGGGGTGTACTGAGTAAGTATGTTCAAAGGAGTGGAGAGTACAATGTTGGGTGGCTGGTTCACAAGGGCATCTGAACAGAATCATGTGCTAGAGAGTCATGTCCCACAGATCAGCTTGTCCACTAGCCCTGAATGACACATTAAGTAATTTTTTATCCTATATTTCCAAGATTTTACAAGGTTCTGGATATAAGTATAAAACCAAGTTTTCTTGTGTAATGATGTCACCTGCATACACAAAGTGATTCATAAAGCCCCTTTTTCATCAAACTCTCTCTTGGTATTTTTCTATGTGCCAGAGAGACTTTGGGCTCCCTCCACAAGCAATGGGAAGAGGAAAAAAAAAATAAGAAAGCTGTTGGGAGAGACTGGAAGGGAAAACAAGAAAATGCTGAAGGTTGTTCTAAAAAACTAAAAGAGAGAAGGACACAGAGAGATGGAAAATGTATCTAGAAGGAAAAAGTGTAGAAGTGGAAAGGAAAGAGGAAATTCAGCAAAATATGTACAAGTCAGAGACCAGTGAGCCAGGTTTTCAGCTGGGGTAAGCCATTTAAGCTCCACTAAAGTGAGTGAAGTGGAAACAGTTACTAGCAATTGAGGATCTATCCCATTTTGTTACATCAAAGAAATAAAGGACAGGAAATTTACTTTATAGAGAACCTAGAACTCATGAATTAAATGTGATTTAGCTGGCTTCCAGAAAAATTCAGCAAGCACTCTGCTAAAGCCCTCTATTCTGTAAATGCTATCCTGTTAAATTAGCTGTATTTTAGACAGCTTGGTGTTCATATATTCAGGGTGGATCCTGAGGCTGCCCAGGAAGATCCAAATGTGAAACTGAGGGTTCTAGATGCATCCAAGTACAACAGGAAATATCTGAAGGCAGACTGAGATTTGTCCACTGCATGTACAGGTCACCCAGTTTTAACTAAGCCTTCAAGTTGGAATTGTACAGTTCTCAAGTTTATCACAGCAGGCAGAGAAGGCAGAAACACATGCAGTAACTCACAGCCTCTTGCCATGCAAATCATTAGAAAGTTTTAGAGAGCTGCTAGCCCAGCTTTGGAAGACACATCTATTTGATCTGACACAGGACAAATTACAAATCAAACAAAACAAACCCCCATAAGTAAGACTCATGTAAGGCTGCCCTTCTCAAAAAGCTGGAACAGTCAGCACTAAAGCTAGCCATGTCTTTCGGGGTGGTGGAGAGGACTCCAGAGTCCTCTTCCCACACACAATCTCTCCATGCTGCACTGTGGCAGCCCTCCATCCATCTGGAAACGTTCTGAAGTTCGGAGGAAGCTTGAGAGGAGCAATGTGCAGTTCTTCTTGCAGCCTAGGAAGCTGTGCCAGGGACCAAGTTCAAGACCTGAACAATGCCCTGCTTGGCTAGTGGTTTGGATAGAAAAATTAATTTGCAGCTGAATTCTGGAGGAGGGGCCAAGTTCTGGAAGCTTGGCTCAAAGATTAGTAGCACTGCTGCAGCAGCTGAGATTTCCACTTGTTGCAAACAGTGGCAAAACTTGATGGCCACGTACACGGGTAGCCCAAACTGACCTGCACATTACACTGCAAGCTGTCACCGCAGGCACCAAGCAGGAATAGTGCGTGTTGTGCAGCTTTTTGCCATCACTACAGTTAAGGCTAGGTCTTCTTGCCCATCTAAATGATAAGTGGTTTATGGGAAGATAATACTGAGATACTAGGAATTGTAGTGCATTACTCCTGATTTGTAACATGTGGAACCACTTCTAAGTATGAAACATGAGAATGGTTGCAAGCAGGTCTTTTCCTGGAGGTTAAGTACAAATTCTCCAGCTCTTGGAGAGGAGCCAGTGTTTCTCCCAGGCAAGCAGGAATGCCTGATACTACCATGTACCACATCTACATTTCAGTGTCTTGCTGACTCCTCCATGTCAGTACATTTAGACAGCAGGACTGATGAATTGCTACGCTCAGGAAAAAGTCTACACCAGTCTAGAGTGAGGAAATCCAACACAGGTATTAGCACTTTTGAAGTAGACTGTGACACCCAGCCTTCCACACTGAGACTGTGGCTGCTGTGATTGTGAAACACTGGGAGCAATGGGAGGGGAAGATGTTGAAGACACTTTCTTGAAGCAAAGGGAGATGTTAATGGTTTCCTGGGGAAAGTGAGAGCTGTTTCAAGAACAGAAAAACCCCTTGGGGTTTCAGGAAGGTGCAACACAGATCACAGGCCTATTTATACTTCCCAGAGACTATTTCTGAAGAAATTATAAATGCTTTATTTTACATTTTTACCTGGATTCTTTATTACCTTAAAGAATATGTACCTTTCGGCAACAAAATACAGTACAATAAATACAAATTTAATCTGACTCCTCATATTTTGGGGTGAAAGAAGAGGCTTCAAATGTACCAAAGATAAAAAAAAAAACCCAACACATTCTTGTCTCTGAATGCATGGCTACTAAAAATAGACCCTGAATACCTACCTCATTCGTTGCTCTGAAAAGGTGGGGGGCTGCACACACAGCCATCATTTGCAAAAGGTGTGCCAAGCCCATTTAAAGAAAGTGGCTTGTGAAATAAAACTTTACAGCTAAAAAACTAAAAATAAAACTTCAGTTCTTCTCAAGTGTCTGGCTTAATAGTCTCCCTGTTATTCGTCTTACTCTGATGATTCTTCCTGTTATTTGTACAGCTGAGCCAGTGTTTCCAGGCAATTCACAAAGTTACTCGGAAAGCTCAAGTGGGACATGAGGTATTATAAACAGTAATTTTGATTCTTGTTAGCACTACAGCTCCATTTACACCCAATTTTAAAGGCTCTTTCCAAAGAGATATGAAAGGACTTTTGTTGCAACAGCATCAGAAGTTTTCTATATGCATCATTCATGATACTGTTATTATTAATTTCATTATAATCTCTCCTAATCAAGTTTTGGGGTTTTCCAAGAAAAACTCAATTCTTGGTTAAATTCCACAGAAATCAAGGGAATAACAAAAAAATCTATTTTGGCCACTCTGATAATTTTAAATAATTTTTCTGCTCCATGAAAGAAAACCTGAAGAATGATACAGTGGAAATTAGGTTGCTTATAAAGGGTTCTTTCTGAAGTGTATCTGCAGAAATGCTACCGATTTTTGCAGCCTTGCAGAAAAAGAGTTCTCAATGATAGTCATTCACTTTATAATTCACTGTTTAATCATATTTCTTTGGGGCAAAGATAAGATTATTAAAAGGCTTCAGCATAACGGCAAGATTTTTTTCCTTCAGAAACAGCAGATTTTTAAAGGGTAGTCTTTTAGTTAGTAGTGTAGTTCCAAAATGAATCCAAACACTTTCTCATTACCCATGGCCCTCCCACACTTGGTTTCAGCTGGGAAGAGTATCAGTTACTCTCTTGCCTTTCTTATAAATTGGTAAAAACACAGGAAAATAGTGTTCAAGGTAATGACATACATATTCTTGTAAATATAATAATTTCATGCCATGTAAGGTATTTTTCAACTTCAACACTGCACTATTTTATTGTAAAACTTTATTATAGATTAAAAAGGGAGATATTTGAAACTGAGTAATGCTTCTTTTCTGTCCAGTTTTCATAAGCATCCTTTTATTTCTCTGCTTCTGCTCCATTCTCTGTTTTCTCCCCTTTGCCTTTTCTTGGCTGTTGCCAGGGTACATTCCCTTAACACGACAATCTCTCTTAATGAAAGGGCATGAAGTTTTTTTCAAACTATTATTTTCACAGGGATAGATCAGGTTCAAGAAGCATGCCTGTACATGCAGAGATTTTTGTTTCAAGACATGGTGTGAGAGACACCATATATTTGAAGGTAGTCGTAGGCTGAATTGAGCTCACCCCATATAATCCATCACATTTTCATTGTGAGAAATGACATCATTCAAAATGGGCTTCTGATACTGGGAGCAAGGCTGATTCAGGGCATGCTTAAATCAGTGGGAGTCTCTCTACTGGTTGCAGCGAACTTATGATCAAGTCTTTTAATACCATCTGCAGAAGACAATTTCAAGGCATCCCTTTTCTTTAAAGAACTCACAAACCCTCTGGTGCACAGTGAGGCTTTTAAGAAGGCTGCATGCATCTAGTGGGCATGTCAGCCTACCTGCTCACTCACTGCATGTTCCAAAGCCTTGCAAATTGTCTTCAGTGTTTGTTTATGTAAGAAATATCATAAAAGGCATTGTACCATTTTGACAGCTCAATGCAGAGACCCCTTGAGTCAATAAAGTACTGCTGACATTTCAGAGGCTGAAAAGCCTTTGCTTCACTTTGACTTTTTGTTCCTACCAAATTGTCATTCACATTTCAGCAAAATTAAATATCTTTCTGTTTAGGTGCCAGCAACAGATGGGAGCAGCAAAAAGAAGCTAATTGAAAGCTATTGGCTGCAATACTCAAGCAAGATTAAAAAAGAAAGAAATAAAAGAAAGAAAAAGTCGTAGTTTCCTAAAAGTCCTGAAGCTGTGACACAGAGCTACTTCGGACTATAAAACATAAAAATCTCATGTTCTGTTCTTGAGATGTTCCATTGCATTGACTCTTTTTTCCACTGAAACTACTCTTCTGACTTTATAGCAGTTTGTCTAAACCACTTTATGTCCAGTGTTTCCCCATACTGTACAGCTCACTGTTATCTCACATGAACTAGCACAGGGCCAGGTATCATCCAGCCTTATCCACAGGAAGAAAGCTCTTTCCCCTCTAGTATTCCTGGTTGTAGGACAGCTGATGATCCCTTCCAGACAAACGGAGAAAGAACAAGGCCCAGAGCAGCACACAACCTCGATCTAAGCAGCAGGCAGACAGAAGGGAGATGTGGGGTAGCCTGGGCTGGGGCTGCGGCTGAGGAGAGGTACATGTGGTTCCCACCAGCTCTGATGTTTCATTCTGGCTCCTTGCATCTGGCATATAGGATGGAGGTGCTGGAGGAAAGCTATAGTGCTGTGGGGGAAAAGTGTGAAGCACATGGGAAGCAGAATGGAGAAGCTAACTGGGGAGACGGAATTAAAAAGCCCCTCTTGCCCCTTCCCAGTAAACAGAGAGCTATCAGGCCTTTGAGGTCCTATCATTAGCAGCATGTAGGCAGGCTGCTGCACCCTTGTGGAGCACCTCTGAAGCTTTTTGTGCATAGCCAAGCCTAGGATTCAACCCCCAACTCTACAGCCTGCTAGAGTAAATGTTTAACTCGGAAGACCATTATGCCCACTAGCAAAAGTTTGCAAGATCAGGCCCAAAGCAAGTGATTTTATCAGAAACACTTTAAAACTATGTGTGAGAAGTGGGAGCAGGGAAGACAGCAGAATGGGAAGGCAAAGCTGGTGAAATCAGAACCTATGAAGTGCTGTGATACCAGACAGTCAAGCAGTGGATCATTGCTTCCAGTCTTCACACCACCTTTGCTCAGGGGCAGTGTGACTCATGGCTGAGGAAGATGCTTATGCTGATGAAGCCACCTGCTCCCTCTGCTCTGTGCTTTTGCATCTAAACACAACCCCTTTGTCACCACAGAGTATCAAAACAGAAATATATTCTAAATAAAGCTTATGATTTAGCTCAGATGTGATTTCTTTCTTTGTTGTACTTCACTGATCACAACTCAGGTGGACTTGATCTCTCCTTCTTCTCCACATGTATAGGACAGTATATTTAGCGTTTCCCTGTAAGGTCCACTTTACAGACTGGTTCTTAGAGATTTTACAACTCCTAGTCTGTCTTTAACACTAGTCAGCATTAAAGTTGTCTGAGGAAAGCTGCAGAAATGTTGCAGAAGGCAAACGGGTTTTCTGTTCCTTTCACTTTTTTAGTTCTGTCTACAGAAATTATGATTAACCACATATATCTGCTAAACCCTTCTTTGAATAGTGCTAAATTCTCACCTCAGCAGCCTCCTGCAGCCATGAATCCTGTAGTCTAATTACACACCCTGTGACAAAGCATTTCCTTTTATCAGTCTTGAGTATGCTGTTTTATAGTTTCATTGTTTTCTTTTTCTAACATTTTTAGACAGAATCCCATTCTGAGCAAATAACTTAAAAGCCCCATATCAGTCCTTCACTTACAATATATATACAGACTGAAGAAAGATCTCCCTCTTTCTCCTCTGGGGCTTTCTTGACATTTTAAGCAGTAAGTTCAAAATCGATTTTTGGGTTGTTCTGGCAGTGCCCAGTGTCTGCTGGATGACTTTTAATCACACAATCTGGACTACATAAGGTGAGGCTTTATTTTTGTTTGTCGGGGGTTTTTTTGTTTTGGTTTGGTTTTGGTTTTTAATTTAGTACTTGGTTAACAGAACAGAGGAGAAACAGGTACCTCATATGGAATGGACTGATCTCACTTCTAGCCACTTATCAGCAATATTCTGGCTTACATAAATACTGCAAATACTTGAGAGTCTCTTTGGCCTCCATTTAGTAAAGACTCCTAGCTAGATTGGTAGTGAAAAAACCCACATGAATTTGTAACTTTTGGATCAGAAACAGAAACAAGCTTTTCACATACTGAAAATTTTGATGCTGTCAACCCTCAAGTCACTCAGCACAGGCAGCTCCAGCTGCTCCAGCCCTGTGTTTGTATGGCCAAGCGGCTGCCCAGCTGGGTTATTTCTTACTGACGGCTCTCCCTGATGCTGGGCAGCCTTGAAGCACAGCTTTAGCTCTACTTTGGGCCTTGCATGGCCACATTAGCTACATTTGGCTCCAGCTGGTTGTAGCTGGCAGCAGCTCCTGGCTGCCTATCCCTTCTGTCCATCCCACCTTTTTCTAGATTAGAAAATCATGGGTGGATGGATGATAAAGAACATCTCTGCTGGCTCTAGGCCACCTTGAGGGGAATGGATTTGCTGTCTTTCTGGCTGCAATGTGACCTCTGGGCATGGTAAAGCTGTGATAAAAACTACCCACTGGACAGATGAATGGTTTCAGAAATGTCACCTTCCTTCTCACTTCTCCCTTCCTGTGTAGATCTGATAAAGTCAAACCAGAGGATAGTAAACATCATGAGAGGCCCATAACTCAAAATGTATGGAGCTTGTGCAGTGGCCACATAGGACAATTAAGTTCCGTGTGAATGACATGCAGTGTTACTCATGAAAAATATTATGAATACTCATAAAAAGAAACGTACTGTGACTAGTCAAGCCAGCTGTTCTATCATTATGTACACTGCTAGTATAATCCAAGACATCTTTGTGGCCAGAACTGAGGCTTGCTGCTGAAGTACTTTATAATCTGGCCATTGCAGAAATACCGATTTCTGTTTGAGTAGTATTCAGTCTAATAGTTCATATTTCCTTTGCACACAGCCACTGCTGCTAAGCAGGTTTGGATTTTTTTGTTATTAACAGAGAATTAAATCCTGGAAAATTTAGGTCCTTTTATCACTACAAATAATGAGGCAAAGCTGGTTCTGAATTCTGGGCAATGATTGTGATCTCTGAAATCTCTCAAAGGCCACTGTGTCTTCTATGTGTAATGCAGGGATTTTGTTAAAATGCAACAGGTTCCATCCACAACAGTTGCCAGAAGACGTACAGTTCCAAGTGAGAATCACAGGCCTTATGTATCCAAGGAAGGACAGGGCAAAGAGATTTGACTCTAAAATTTTCCCAGGTCTCCAAATGAGCTTGTTACCTTTTTATCCATGATACAATGTGTCAAAACCCTATATTAAAGTATTAAGGGCACATCTCAGGGAGACATCAATGATAGTTAGAGAACATGCCACATATTTCCATTTAAAAAGTATCATGAATATTTATCTAGCTGTATTCCTATAGCTCCCTGGAGTCCAAGACTATTTGATATCCTCCCAGGATGTGCATTGAAATGTCCAATATTACACTAAGAGTTAAGAATCAACTTCAGGCGTGAACTTGCAGCAGTACAGTAACTGTTGTGTGCATGTGGCAGCTTGTTTAGCTGTCCATACCTCAAATTTTTTGAGAGTAGTCTAAGTAAGTGAAGGACTTTTCAAAACAATAAAAAACCCAAGCCAAACTACATAATACTTTATACAGAATCAGCAGACACTATGGATTTGTAAAATGATCTAAACAGCTCATCTACAAACAATATAATTCATTTCAAAGAAGTTTGTTTTAAATAATAACTTATGTTCATTCAATTACACTTCTACCTACTTCCCTTTTTTACGGGCTCAGATCTGGATGGACTATCCTTAGAATTATGAGAGACAAAAAATACCTTTTTTTCAGATCTCTTATGAGACTGCACAGGAAAAGAGGACAGGAAAGAGGAACTAACCATCTGTGACAATGGAAAAGCTTTATATTATAACTCAATGAGCAAAGGCTAGAGGAGATAAAGGTGTTCTCCATGCCTGGTCCTAGACCACAGAGTACATGATAAAGGGTATTATAGTAGCTTTAAGGACAAGAGAGGTGGACAGAGCATAAGGATGAGAACAGCATGCAGGCAGATGATAGTGATAGGTAAGTCAATGGGAAGTAGAAATGGAATTTTGTGCAGGATAGACAGGACTTATCTTGAAATGAAGAATCAAGAACATCTAGTGCAGGACATCAAACATTTAATTGAAGGAATAACCCAAATGTGGTCTTACTATGGTTAGAATAGGGGTTATGATCAAAACACAGTTGATGGAATTACTTGCTGTTCTACAAAAATGCACGTAATGATAAAAGTAATAGCAATCATGTACATTAACAGAGAGATAGCATGGATAAACAGAAACAAAATTGTCACTATCTGGTCACTATCATCTCAAATGAGAAAAAACAGTGGGGTACAGGCTGGAGTCACATTTTGATAGGAATACAAATCTATGCAACACCCAGACAGAAGCATTTCTGAGCATTGTACTATGTTGAGATTCTGTAGCTTCCCAGAAATATGTTGGAGAAAAAATTCTACCAATAATGTTAGAGACCAGTGGTTCCTGGCAGGGATATCTTGACAGGTTTTTTTCACTGCTACTCCTGGGGAACCAGCAAAAGGAGATGTTGTCCTAGATTTGTTTTTTGTGGGTACTTGAGGAAATGATACACAAACTGTTCAGAGAAGTAACCTTAGCTTGAATGTTCTTGATTTAATCCACCTTAAACTTAGGAGAAGCAAAAACAAACTAAAACTATAAATGATGAAGGAAGAACTTCAATGAACTTAGGGAAACAGTGACACAAACTAGTCTGATAATATCTAATATTTGAATGTGGAGGAAACTAGACTATCTTTGAATTAAGGTATACAAAGTTATCTGGAACTTGTGTCAGATTGGTGTTTGAAGAAGGATTTCACGGTTAAACCTATCTCAAAACAGGATAGCCAAAATAATAAGAGATCCTCCTAATATGGGGAAAATGATCCATTTTCAGAAAAGATCTGTCAAAGAAAAGCTGTGTCTTATAACTGGAGAATTGTACGACTATTGTGAAAATTTCCCAGTCAACTTCTTTTGGAAAGCTCAACTGCCTTAAAACAAATGGCAAATGGCTTCTCAGCCTTATGAATAGAAAAAAAAAAAAAAAGGAAAATAAGAAAATAAATATAAAACTTCAATGCTGAAAAATAAAATAGGTATACAATAGAACAAAAACTTTGCTATATTTTTCAGCAAGTACAACAGCATCGGCCACAGTGCCAAAGGCAAGAGGGGAAATAGAACACAGATTCACACAGGATAAAGAACGCGGAAGCATTTTCTAAATTTGCACGTTTGCTGTCTTTGTGCCTTTCAGTGTGGTGTACTGGATATAGGAATGAGTTAAAGCCCTGTCTTGGGCTGAGAGACAAGAAGTCTGGAGAGATCTGAATGTTGTTTTAACTGGAGTGGGACAAACCTTCAGGACTGCATAGCACATTACCTGATAGAAAACACTTTTCTTTGCAATGGCAGCACCATCCATTTGACATGAACTTTCAACAGTGTATTCCTAGAACATGGACAAAAGGAGTCACCTGAAAGACAAGTTACTTAAGGAGAGAGCAGGGCAGAGGAGGAGAAGCAAAGAGCTAGACAAAGAGGCACACAGAGATGCTGACACTTGTCTGCAGGGGTTTTAGGCCCATGAACAGGTGTTCTCTGTTGGACAAAGACCTTGCCAAGATGGTTTATCACCTGAGAACTGTCTTCACCAGATAACCAGCAAACATAAATCTGTGGACGTTATCTAGCCTCTCTGCAACATCATTCTGACTGTTAATCTGTCCTGAGGGGCGTGCATCAATTTGGGTTTCTCTCCAGTGGGGCCATGGAAACAGCATGCTGTGACAATCACAGCAGAAGTTGTCTCCCAGGCCCATAAGTACTGAAAGCTGCAGCCAACTCCAAGAGTTATGGGAGGAGGTTGCGTCAGGCCGGGGTCAACAGAGAGATGTGTCTTTGTCACAAGTGCACAATAGGGATTACCACATTGGAGATAGAAGCAAAAACATTCCTGTGCTCTAGTGAAAGGATTAGCTTTTGGACTGATCTCTTCAACTATTTTCATGAATGGTCTTGGCACAATAATAGCAATGCACAGGAACGCATTAATCAAACTTTTTGATGAGAATTTGGGATATTGCCAGTACAGCAAAGGATCAAACTGTCATACATGAAGAACTGAACTATTAGAATAAAAGAAGTGTAGTAGGTCATACACTTATGAACTAATGATAACAGTTTCTGGAAAAAGCTGGGAATGCTCCAGTTGGAAAAGTTTGGAAAAAAAAAACCAGCACTGGGAAGCTTGAAAATTCTGGTCAATACAGCCATGGTGTGAGGCAGTTATGAAAAAGATTGCTGCAACCCCATGATAACCCTGTTTTGTATTTCCACTCAAAACAGGAAAGTGTTCATATTGCTGTAAAGGGCAGGGACAACTTTTTCCGGAAAACCTTGTACTATTCTATTCACCCATGCTTAAAAGAGAGGAATTCAATGTGGGACAAACACACAGACTCATTAACCATGCAGTTTCCACATCATGGTGAACTAAGTCCCACTTGGTTTCACAGCCTTGTGTTCATGCAACTGTGTGGTGAATCACAATGAGAAAGAAAAAAACTTTTGAAGCAGAGATTACCATTATAAAATTTGAGAATTTAGTTCTTGTAGAACATGTAATACTTGATGTCATGTTAACTTACTTTTTAAGAATTTAAATATATAAATGCATTTTAGGGCTGTTTATCTCCCCTTAATTTAGTAAGAACTTCCAGTGCTCAAAATACTAAAAAAACCCCCACTTTAACTGCCATTTTTCCAGCCCTGCTCAGCAGTTAGAACCATGGGCAACTGTCAAAGAGCTAAACTTCCACCAAGGAACTGAAAACAGTGAGGTTTCCAGAAGTGCCTGTACCTCCCAGGTCTCCTTTCCAAATGGAGGTGAAGCACTGGAGAAAGCTGAGTAGACTACCTCTGACACTCAGACCTTTTCAGACAGCTGTGTTCAGAGTGCCTTTAAGAGAATCTGGCACTTCATCACTACAGCAGCCTGCATGGGGAGTCTTGGATGATTTATTA
Source organism: Psittacus erithacus (assembly GCA_009867235.2). NCBI lineage: Eukaryota > Metazoa > Chordata > Aves > Psittaciformes > Psittacidae > Psittacus > Psittacus erithacus. Next base: position 116,216 of record WYDI02004176.1, on the reverse strand, counting down.
TGAAAATCTTGCTCTAATGGATCCTCTGGGTTAATAAAAGCATCAGTAGCCCTTAAGCAGGGCTCACATGATGTCTGTCTTCACATGACATTCAGTAATGTACACAAATAAACTATATGCATCGGTAAGACTGAATATTATAGTCTTACAGAAGAGAACCGCTCAGTAAAATCTTGTCCATACAGAAGAATGGCAACGATTCTGCCAGGAATATTTACACTTGCATTAGGAAAAACTGTAAAAAGATTAATGTCCAGATTCACATAGGAACTTAAAGTCCTTCAGTTCGCAGTATGCATGGGAGCTGGGTGCTCATACTCCCTACAGCAATATGCAGAGCATGTTAACTTACAGCTAACAGTATTGATGAAGAATACTAACCCTACTTTTCTGACCATGGTCCCTTCCCCCAGGCATTACCTGCCTGAATGGAGGCCATGAGGGCCAGGGTGTTAGGATGCCATCCAAAATCGCCCATAGTCAAGTCATGGACCATTCTGGCAGGATTCATACTCCAAATCCACCTCCTCATGAAGAGCACCTTAAAACTGAGCAGGACTCATTGCTATCTTTGCAAACACAGATCAAGCTCCGGGGACTGAACAGGTCTGTGATCGGTACCCCTTCAACCTGCTGCCTTTGGTAAGGATTGTCCACTGCCTTCCCACCATGCAAGAGCAAGGGTGCATGAAACAAAATAATCGGTTTGCAGCACAGAAAGAGCATTCCAGGTGGCAGAGAGTTAGACTGTGGGACTCATTGCCACAAGTCATTCTTGATGCCAAAAGTTATCAGAGGCTCAGAAGTTGATTGGCCAAAGGAACAGAAGGGAAGTCCAGGAAGAGCTTTGCATTTAATACAAAGATAGCATGTCCTTCTTGGTAAGTTCTGAGACAGGTGGCTGTAGGCCTGGTAAATAGTATGAGGAATAGTGCTACACATTTGCCATTAAATGACACTCTTTTCCAGGCTTCTGCTACTGAGTCCTGTTGGAGACAAGGTAGTGGCCTATTTAGACCTCTGGTCTCATCTAGAACTGTGATTCTCATGTTCCTTTGGAGCATAAGTAAGCTAACTCATCACAAAGAAAACAGTAAAAATTATCTCACTCTCTTAGCTATTCACTCCTTTTCCTTCCTATAAAAAGTCAGGCTTATGTATGAATATGAACTTCAAACAACCAATAGCATCAACATGTTAATGGGAAACTTGCAATAACAAACTGTATGAGTAAATCAGTCACCTACAATGACATCTAACTTCTTCAAGGAGATCAACACCTGCAAAATTTAGGCAGATTCTTCCCCTCTAAAAGTAGGTTCCTACAAGTAGGGTCCTAATTCCATATTTAAGCATGCATCTTTTCTTCAGTGGCAGCAGGAACCTGACTATTTCTATTTTCACTGTCTCTTCTGCCCAGTCACTGGTCAGTTAAAATCTGTACTAATAAAATCTGGTCTGTATTAGTCAAGTCTGGATGATTCTGTCCTCCTTAAAGATATTCTGTAGTTAAAAGAATGGCTTCAATTTCTCAAAATTGGAAAACACAGAGATTTAAAACTCTGGACAATACCTTCTAACTTGAGGATGGAGGATGAGCAAGGAGAAAAAACAAAAAGATGGGTGTTAGTTATATTGCAAAAAGAAGTTGGATGTCTTTTTACCCCTCAAAGCTGATAATGACTCAGATGTTTTCTTCTCAAGCTATAGAATAAACCTGTTGCTTTAACACTGATTAGTTGTGTACAATTTGCTTTCTTTAGTCAGATTGCATATGGGAGTGTATTCATGGAAAATAAACCGCTCCTACAAATGAAATACATATTTATAGGGTTGATGTTATCTTATGCCTCATAAATAGCGCAATATGTGAACGAGCACTGACAAGATAAAACAAGCGTCCATAAAAATGTTTGGCCTGGGAAAACTCTGCTTCTGAATTTAAAAGCTACCTATTGTCACTGCATTGGACACAGACTTTTTGAAGCAGCACCAGCCTTACTTTCAAGACCACTATTAAGCACCCATATTAATGACTGAATTTTTCAAGACACTGTAACTCCAGTGTAAGCCCTGGAGTAAATGTTGAGCTCTCTTGCAAATGCTGACAACAAGGAGGAGACGATATCTGTTGACTAACTTAAAAAAGTCTGGCCATGGCTTAAAAAATCATATAAAATGAAGTCTAATGTATGGGTTTTAAACATTTAGGATGGTAGTTCTGTATATGAAGATTAGGCATGTAAGCATGCAGTGTCCTTTTCAGAGACATTTTGTAGGTGCAATGATGGGGGTGTAAGGAATAAAGAAAACCAGTCTGGCTTACTCATATATGCTCTGTTAGATTTTTTCCTCCCTTGTTTGTGTTTTTCATACTTTTAAACTGTAACTTTTAAACATCAGACAGCCCTGAAAGATGTATGTTGAGTCACAGTAAAGTTACCCCACATTTGCTGACACATGCAATTTCTTTACCTTAAGCTATTTATTGGAGCACTCAATAGAGACTTCTACACAGCAACTGCCATCCGAGCTGGCAAAAGTTTCAGGTGCTGGACTACATCGTGATACCACAGCCTAAGTGCCTCCCTGCTGAGGGAGTTTAAAGCAGAGTTTTCTCTTGCACAGACAGAACTTTGTTTCATAGTTACTCCTGTAGATATTCAGCACCGTAAGTGTATGGCATGCCTGAAAGTCAGCTAGAGGACTACTGTATAAACAATAGTAACAGTAATGCTATATGTTAAATATAACACCTGGTTCTGCAACAAGCCTATTCCTATTTTGTACATGTAGACCAAGCGGGCTGCTGTAATCTGAGAAGAAACATCTGGTTCACAAGCCTTGAAATTGAACCCCCCAGCCCCAAACCAACAACCAAGCCCCTTCAAAACCCACCTCTTCCAATGCCCATGGAAATATCCAATAATTATCTGCCTTTTCAGAATTAGCAAAGCATCACTTGGTTGTGATTAAGCTCATTTCAAACCTGCTCCTCAGGAAATGCTGCTATTAAATTCCAAGCAATTCTCCGGGCGAACCTACTTAGCATACAATAATAGAAAAATACATTTGTTCCAGGTGCTTTCTTGGCAGAACCTGACATTCAAGTCTGTTTATTATTTCCACTGTCTCCCAAACTCCCTTCAGATTTTGTTGTTCTGTTTGCTCCAGGTTGCCCTGTCTCTTTCTCATGCAAGAGATGGCTGGGGAGGGAAGGAGCTTTAATGAAAGGAGCATGGATCAGAGTCACAGAATGAATCCAAATATGGCCTCTGTTTTCTTATTTTGCAGCTGACCCACACACATTGTAAAACAGACTGTTCCATAACCACTACCCCATTAAAAACATATTTAGAGCCTCAAATATTCTGCATATTTTAAATGGAATTTATTCTTTTGTTTGCATGCTTGTTTATCAGCTAACATTGTGCAAGGTATCATATAAAGCACAAAGGAGAGAACATGCTATTTTCTTCAAAGGTCTTGGAGCCTAAGGAGATAAGCAAAGAGCAGAAGCAAATACTGCAGCTCATAAAATGCTAGAAATTATGCCACAACTTCCAAAGTAACTTAGAATTCCATGTATTTGGTTTTAAAAAAGGTCTTTATTGTGTTTGATCACAGCCTGGAGAAGAGAAGGCTGTGTGGAGACCTCTTAGCAGCCTTCCAGCATCTGAAGTGGGCCTACAAGGATGCTGGGGAGGGATTCATTAGGGACTGTAGCAATAGGACAAGGGGTAATGAGTTCAAACTTAAACAGCGGAAATTTAGGTTAGATATAAGGAAGAAGTTCTTTACTGTGAGGGCAGTGAAGCACTGAAACAGGTTGCCAAGGGAAGTTGTGAATGCTCCATCCCTGGCGATGTTCAAGGGCAGGCTGGACAGAGCCTTGGGTGACATGGTTTAGTGGGAGGCGTTCCTGCCCATGGCAGGGTGGTTGGAACTAGATGATCTTAAGGTCCTTTCCAACCCTAACTATTCTATGATTCTATTTTTGGGGGATGGAGATGGGATGACTGGCAGGTGCTGAAAATTAGGTGAATATAGGGAGTCCTGAGCACAGCCACTAAAAACAAATGCGCCCCAAATATTTAATCACTTTTAAAAGCTTAATACTGCAATTTTTTATTTCTTTGTACATATTTTGAGTTTCATTTGCCAGTTAATGATAGGTGTTTATAGTACTATTATTATACTGGCTGACATCTGTGGAGCTCTCAAAAGAAATAACCTTTATCCATAAACAGGTTTTATTACAAACTATCTTCCTCTCAACCCAAAAGCCAAACCGAAAATCTAAAAAGGTTTACAGTCATGAGGGTTTTTTCACCTCTGAGTTTGAAAAAAATTTTGGCAATGGCTGGAGTCCAGTAAAAAGGGACTTGCTACAGAATACAAGAGCAAGCCAATAGAGAGATCCAGAGAGGAGAATAATATGATTTTACTAATCAGGAGACTAGGATTTTATGTTTGTGTACAGTACAGATTTCAAAGCCTAAGCCACTAGGCTTGCCTCTTATCTGCTACATATTTTATTGTATCTTACCTCATTTACCACTCTATCACTTCCGTGCAACCTCTCCAGGTTACAGTTGTACCAGATTAGGACATCTGCTTCTTATTCAAGGTAGATTTTTATTAATAACGTATTTTCCTGCATTGAATTCAAGTCAACAAGGTAATTGTATCTGGAAAGACAGTACAGTGTATCTCCCTTCTGTTTTTCATTTGATTAATTTGTACTGTGGACAAAATCTTATGTGCAAAAACCCCCTTCCTTACATAGTTTTGCATGACTAACACAGGCAGAGCTTTGCCCTACAAAAGCAGCAATAATACAAATCATGTTTCAGGCTTTCACAACCCTCAGAGCACTGTAAAAGCATGTCACATTTATTTCTTTACAATAGAGGTGTGACCCTCCCATCCTGAATGACAACTGAAAAACCACTGGACTTTACACAACATAAGGGATCATTTAAGAGCACACGCCATTTTTAATCACATTTTTAATTTGGTTGGTTTAAAAATCTTGTAAACTCCAAAACCAAATTAATATTTAAGGAGAGATATATTTAGAGGAGAACTCTTAATTTCCTCTTATCTGTAAAATGGCTCCTCAGTGCTCATCCTGGTCTTCCAGGGGCTCTGAGAGGCTGCAAGAGTAAACACACACTGATCATGTTGGATACCCCTGGCATTTCTAAGGTTGTTAATATAGGAAGACATGATACTCCAGAGTATCACATCAAAAATATCTTCTTATGGATTCAGACCTTCAAATATTCTTACCTTTCAGACCACCACTCTGTGCACTGCAACATTTAAGGGGGCACACATGACCACTGAATAAAGAGTATTTTGCAGTTTAAGTAGAAATTGTTCCATATTGTGAAATAAACTCTATGATCATTACAGCCAAAAAGTGGTTTGCTGCTTTACAGAACAGTTGTCTTCCTAATCCTTTACAAGGAAATGCATTTTCAAGGCTAGGACTACATAGAAGCATATTATGTGCACTAACAGATTGTCTGTCTGCAGGCGAGCTAGATACTATTCTTCACAGCAGAAAAAGCTGAATCCCTAAATTAAATACAGTTGTCTACCTGTACAAATGGTTTACTTTCCTGAAGGGCTGGCCAGGCAACTGTTCCTACTGATTTTTTGACATGCTCAGGTCTCCTTCATTTAGCAACCTTGATATAAAGTTAGAAAGCTAACTTTGGATACCAGGGTTGGAAAATGGTGGCCTGTGAATATGATTCAATGCCGGACAGTGCAATTAAAGTTCCAAGGAAATACTAAGTATGTTATCTATCTATCTAATCTATTTCACTATATTAACACATCCATATGTCCCTGACTACTCCCCACAATACAGAAATTAGCAGAAATCATGAAATACATCTGCCTTCACTTAACTGTGGTCAATTCTTTCTGAAAGAAGTTAGCTACCTAAGCATACTTCTTGCCTATCTACTTGCCTCGAAATTGGAAAATAAATGATATGTGATGCTATTTCGTCCATCCTCGGTTACCTCACTGAGAAGCTCCCCACCCATCTTGGCACAATCTTTTCAAGACAGGAAGCATAAAATTGTAACCACATAGGATAAAGGTGGTGCCCCAACAAAGCCACAAGGACTCTAAATTTAAGCTTGCCATAAAGGCTCTGAAACCGATGACACACAAAGAAGGAAAAACTATGGGGAATGAAACACCTTAATTTTGAGAAACCACAATGATCCACCCAGCACTTTTAGAGCTTTGAGCTCTGAGGAATGAATTAACCACAGGCACATTTTTTAACCTACCAAACACAGGCACTCATTCTTTGTGATTTTGCAGCTGCTTAAAATGGCATGGATGTGTCTTACAGACTTAAAGTGGACTCTCAACTTGTCTATGTCTGTTTTTAAAAACATACACACTCACAGTCCAGTAGCTGGGCCCTGCTTCAATGTATGCCTGGGATTCCTTTCCAACACTAACTGTTCTATGATTCTATGATTCCCAAAAGTGAACAGACAGTCATTCATTCTGGATTACAAAATTCAGGATACCACAGTGGTACCTGATTTAGAAAGCCCAGAGCACCCTTGTTCTGAAAAAAAAGCACTCTGCTCTACTTCATTTTAAGTGTGGGTCCCCCCAAAAAAGGCATCTGAAATAAGCACTGTGAAAATCTTGGCCTGGAGTTTGTGATTTCAAAACCCTTGTGGGTTGGCCATGTTCCACAGAAAGGTGCTGACATTGTATTTAACTGTGACTGTAATTAAATCCATTTATTGCATCACTCGTTATTTATTTGTATTCATTAGTCAATTATTGTTATTAATTAAGTGTTCTTTGGGCTTCACTTTCATTTGAATAGCACTCTTTAAAGGACAAGCAAACGGTACGAGGTGCCGTCTCAAACATGACGCTATCCAGAACTAGCGGTGAGTGGAAAACTTATGTACATTAAGCTAAGCTCTTCCCTGAATTAGGGAAATGCTGACTAGTGTTTCCTATGAAGGTATGTTTTTGAGGAAACTTTGTGTGATGGTGAATGTGAATATCAAATGAAACTGAAAATAAAACCCTACTCTCTGGAACCTACTGGCCCTCAAATCAGTCACAGTCTAATCACTGTTTTTCTTGGAGCAACACTGAGTTTTAGCTTTGTGTTTGTTTGGGTTTTTCTGCATGTGCTCAAAAGACAGGGTAGAATTATAGGAATACAGGGATAGAGGAAACTGAAATGGAAATAAAACATGTGGCATGACCAAGACACCATTTATAGTGTTCTGCAGGTTACTGAACTTGCTCTTGCAGCCAGGAATTGCCAAGGAGCCTGAAGCATATCTTTCCTGAAAAACACTGAGGCCACTATCCAGAGCCGTAAGATGAATTTAAAAATCTCAGCCAGGAACTGCTCCAAAATTTGTTACAGACGTCAACTGTTGTGTCTCTAGCAACTATGAATCCTAAATATGAGGCAATTTCAGTAGCATCTGAGAAGCGCAGCTTTGGGCTGTGATGTAAAGGTGTGCTGAGCCCCACTGGTGAGGAGCAGGCTGTCCCATGGAGGTGTGCTGTGGTGGCACTGGGAGCCACAGCACTGGTCTCATCTTCATGCTTACTGCACCCTCTCCCTCTGTGACGCATTACCTCCCATCCTGTGTAGCTCAGCTGAGGTGGAAGAGCCTTTCTTCCCCAGTCCTCTGCTGCTTGGGCAGGCCCCAGCAAGTTTCTAGGTCCCTGCAAGGCAGGACCCCAACGCGACGAGTGAGTGAGGCACTTCTGGGTGAGTCAGATGGCAAGGATGACTGTAGCACTGGGTGTGCCTGGGGATGACAGCATCTACCAGGGAGGTAGGTAAAGCCAGCCAGCAATGGAAACTGGCTACACCCACTGCATCCGGCCATGGGAAGGGGAAGATGCTGTGGTGCAGGTGCAAGGCGCAGCTTTGTGCACCTCCATGCATGAAGTAGGAGCCAAGTATGGGAATATCAGATGTCTGGCCTTACTTTCTGTTGAACTTCACTGCCTAGGCAGGAGAGAAACTCCTCTACATACTGAGAAACACCTTAAACTGGATTCCAATATTTATAAAGGGCTTTTCTTTTAATCGATTTTATTCTCCCTGATATCATAGAATCATAGAATAGTTAGGGTTGCAAAGGACCTTACGATCATCAAGTTCCAACCTCCCTGCCATGGGCAGGAATGCCTCCCACTAAACCGTGTCACCCAAGGCTCTGTCCAGCCCGGCCTTGAACACCGCCAGGGATGGAGCATTCACAACTTCCCTGGGCAACCCATTCCAGTGCCTCACTACCCTCACAGTAAAGAACTTTCTCCTTATATCCAATCTAAACTTCCCTTGTTTAAGTTTGAACTCATTACCCCTTGCCTAGCGCTACAGTCTGATGTAGGACTTACTGCCTCTCTAATTCTCTTCTCTATCTCCCAACAGTACCATGAGACGGGCCCAGTACCTCTTCCCTTTTTTCCTGAGTGGCATCCCAAGCTCTCACTCTCCACCTTGTTCCTGCCCAGCCACAACACCCACATGCCAGCTGTGAATGCTCATGGTAGAACTGATTTGACAGTGCTCTTAAAAAGAAAACCTAAATGCAGCTTCTCATTTGTTTGCTCTGGAGTATTGTTGAATGGCTACAAGAGGTAAATTCAAGCAGTAATCCAAGCAGCATGTATGCAAGAAGAAATATAGTAACGCCAGGTTTTTGTTTTTGCATTTCTCAAGGATGAATGCCAGTGCTTTTCATTTCACAGTTGTCCTTTTGTTAGAGTTGAAATAAACAGTTTGGATCACAAACTGGTATTTCGGGTGGGTGAAGTGTGTATTCAAGACAGGGACGTGGAATGAGGAATTTGAAAATGGGTAGAAGAACAGTAGTGTCCTGGGAATGCCTGCTAACATGAAAGGCTTAGAGAGGCAAGTAACTAAGCTGCTTCATTAAAGCTGTTTCCATGTTGCAGTTTTCTCGCTTTATAGAGACAGTGGATCTAAAAGCAGATTGAGAAACCTTATAGGAGACAAAACTCTAGTAGATATCACAGGAAGAAAAGTTTGAGGATTTCATTCCCACTCTCTTTTACCCGCACAAAAGGTTTTCCTCAACAATTTTCTTCTTTTTACTGAAATAAACAAGGGAAGCTCTAGTCAAAAAGTTTTAAAGAGGTTAAGAGATTTTTCTGTGTGCACTTGTATAAATGCATGAGCAAACAAATGTTTTAAAGCAAAAGATACCCAGAAACTACACTTATTATTGGCATTTGATGCTACTCTGTCTGCTGCCCTGACAAGAGAAGCAGGACCCCTGAGCTGTTACAATCCCAAGACATCACCAACCTACTCAAATTACTTCAAAACGCACAGTAAAATAATGTTTTGCATAGAAATGAGATGGAGGAGATATCATTAAGTAGTCAAGAAGGTTGAACGAGTCTTGTGGTAGCAATTAGCCCACCACGCTTATGGGGTCTGTCAAACTGTAGAGGAGAATCTGAGCCCAACTCTGCTGGAGTCAGAGATATGCCTTTGAGAAGATGGACAGGAGCATGGACAGGACTCCCATTGCCAAGACACACTCTTTGCTTGAGATAATAAAGGGAGAAGATTTTGCTTGCTTTCAGATTTGGGACACTTGCTTCTTTAAGGCATTTCAGTTCCCCAGGAAAGGCTCTCAGGAGCAGGTTTCAACTCTGCAGGGGGTACCACAGAGAGGCAACCCACCAGAAGCTTTCCATGGGAGTGGTTTGTCGCTGCTCCCTCCCTGCCTTGGAGCCTGACTTCACAGGAGGAGGAAAAAAGGAGCTACGGGAGGGCAGATTGCCTGGCCTTAAAAGGAGATTTCCAGTATGGAAATGTTGTGCATAGACCGACTTTGCTAGTTGCTAGATGAAGGGGAATATACAAAACTGCAGGCAGACTCACACAGATGTTCTTAAGGGAACCTTTATACACGCCTCTTCTTTCTTCTAAAAATGTACTTTCATTCTTCACCTTTCAATTACAGAAAAGTCCTCATTTCTGTGACCTCAATAAAGACACATAGTCTGAGACCAAAATGCTGAGTCCTCTCTGGTGAGGGGGTAGCTGAATCTTATACATTATCCTGGAGATGGACTGTTTTTCCTCTGTGCAGTTCATAAAGGCGGAGTATACTATTAAGAGGCTTGTCTGCAGACATAAGGGCAATAATCTGACTGGAGCCAGTCGGTCCATGACCTTAAGTGCACCCTTTAAAAACCATACCTCAAGCCTTGCCCTCATTCTTACTCCACCCTCTGCAGAACAAATCACACCACTGCAGTTTCATAACTCCAGGAGGCTATTTACCCACTTCAGCTATAGTGCCGTCAGCAGCTTTCAGGAGAACTGAGTTACACTTTGTGGAACAGCTCTAAGACAAAAATCTTCTGACTTTTCTTTCAGTATTACCTTCAGTACCTTTCTCTGCTTTCCATGTTTTCTTTTTCTAGATTGACAGCATGTCTGAATGTGTTTGCATGGAGTTTATCAAGAACAGCATTATGGCTAACATATTTTCGTGGGTCACAGAACAATTTACATCAATCCAGCTAATTAGCTCTTTTCTGTGGCACTTTTTTTACATGAAATATCTATTCAGTTTTCTTATCTACTGGAATATGTGATGTGCAGACAAAGACATACCACAAAATGGTGCGTTATGAAAACCACAAGCCACTGATCTTTCTTTGTTCACAGAAACATTCAAAATTAATTTCTTCTAAGGGATAAAAAAGGCAGAGAAAGCAAACTGAAAGAAGATGAAGATAAGGCAAACTGAAAGAGAAAGAGCAAAGCTGTGCCCAACATCTAGATCTGGCACCTCACCCTACAGTCATCTGAATTCTTCTACTTTCAGCTTCTTTGTTACATTACCGGCATTTTAGGCTGACTCCCATCCATTTCCTGGCAGCTCAGAGAAGCCACAACCTGCCTGATGACATAGGCTCTCCTGCCAAGTAAATCTCTATCAGCCCTTGTAGGGCTGGGCAAGGGCTGGAGCAGGGCAGTGCTCTGTAACAGTCCCTCCAGGCTGTTGGCAGTAGGCTGCGAATCACAGACCATAACCCATTGGCAGGGCCACAGAGGTCATCCCTTGCCTAAAGCAGGTTGGCTGCATCCCTGTTCTTCCTGATACATGTTTATCAAGCCTATCCTTTAAGATCTCTACAGCCTTCCATGTACCCTAATCCAGGTCTTCATTTTCTCTGTCATTAGAAAGTGAAGAGTATTTTAGTTGCATGTTACTTGCTCCAGTTTATCTTATCTCACATGCAAATGGAGAACAGAGCAGCTTTTTTCTCCTTTTAGCTGTCTCCTATGTACTTATGGCATCATGCTCCTCCTTCAGTCTTCCCTTTTTCAGACTAAATTACCAGAGATGAGTCACAATTTTTGTAGGCTATTTCTCTAAAACCTTTGATCATAACCTCTGCTCTCCTCTGCTTTCTCCAATACCACTCAAACTTTGATCTAAAAATTTGTGAGTGTCAGAAGAAATAGAATGAAAGAATTATTTCATACTGCAATCAGTCTCTACTCCTGGTTACATATCCCAGGCTGGCACTTGCCTGTGTTGAAAAACATGATATTGCTGGCATTGTGTTCTGCCTGGACCCAGTATACCACTTGCAAGCTTTTTTCTGCAGAATTGTAGACTTTTAAATTCATTCCCATTCCTCATGCCTGCAGCTGACTACCCTTAAATGTAGTTTCTGGAACTTCTTGCTGTTGAAATGCATCCTATATTTTCAGCTCATTTCTATATGATCAATTTATATTCTAATCCTGTCCCTCATCATACTTGCAGTCCCAACTGTTACCTGCAAATTCAAGAAAGGTGTTCTCCTCCATGGCCAAAATAACTAATGAAAGCATTAGATTACCAGCCACCCTTTCATAGATGCCTCCAGGCCACATTTCCTTTGCCATGTTGATAATAACCTGAAGGACAGAGTCAAAAGACTTGCTTATTTATTGCTTGTCCTCTGGAATGTCCAGGGTGTAGCAGCTGGCATCAGGCTGGATGAGTTAACATAGAGGACTGAAAAACACTGCTTCTGCCATCACTCCCTTTGGATGCTGCCCTATAAGGAGCTCAGCCAAACCAGAAAAGCAGACCCTTTGTGCTTCAGCACACTGCAAAACAAGTCTCAGAAGGAACACAGGACATCACAGCAGTTTTTACCTTTTTGCTAGTTTTGCATTGCAAGCAAGAGGCCAAAATTCAGCCCTCAGCAGCCAGTGGTGTTCATTTCCCCCTGTCACTGGTGGGCGGTAAGTATGCAGCTATTTCAGGGCTGAATATGGACACCTTGCTTATGCACTTGCTTTCTTTCTCTTGATCTCCATATGCAGAGAAATCATATGATCCTGAAAATCTCATTATCATAGAATCATAGACTGATTTGAGTTGCAAAGGACCTGAAGATCATTCAGTCCCAACCCCCTGCCATGGACAGGGACACCTCACACTGGACCATGCAGCCCAAGGCTCTGTCCAAGCTAGGCTTGAAAACTGCCAGGGATGGAGCATTCACCGCTTCTTTGGGCAACTTGTTCCAGTGCCTCACCACCCTCACAGTAAAGAACTTCTTCCTTATATCTAACCTCAACTTCTCCTGTTGAAGTTTAAACCCATTACCCCTTGTCATGTCCAGCACCCGGGGCCATGGAGCTCCAATTGTTGTGGAACAAGGATATTTCTTGTGGTTGATTTACATGTTCCTTTACCTATCACACTTGTGGTTTGAAATTTTGTTACACAATTTAAAAAATACTATTCTAAAAGAACTGTCTGCATTTGAATAATATAAAATTTTACCAGTCCCAGATTTTCTTCAAAATACTTTTTTACCTTTCACTACAGATAAGACTTCTACAGATTTTGAAAAAGATTTTGCCAGAAGGACTGATGCTGTATCCAGATCTTGCAAATAAGATTCTATTATTTTGTTCTGCTCCCAGCTTGCCATTTATCTCAGTGGAATTCCCACCTGCTTCTTCCAGGTGCTGCCAACACAGATTCATAGGAGCTCTATTAACTTTTAAAGTGCTAGTTAACATCATTCTAAAAAGCTGCTTGTTTTCAGCTTACTGCCATCAGTAGAAAAAAAGCAGCACTCCTCTTTTCAGCAGCTCATTAAATCTTATTAAAATACATGCCTGCAAAATAGGTAAATTAACTCCACAAATCCACTGTGACAGTGTCCAGCCTGCCAGCCATTCTTTTTTCTTTTTCTTTTTTTTTTTCTCTTTCTTGCTCTCTTTTCTTTTCTTTTCGTAGCAAGCTACCAGACTGGTAAGAAGGGATACATAAGTACTGCTCTCCCCCAGCTTCATTTAATTTAAGACTTTAGTAATTCATGCAAAAGAGATTTGGTTCCTCTCTCCCTACATGAGGGTGACTCCACTGACATTTTCCTTTACAATAGCTCAAATAGAGGAAAATTAAGGCCTCAGACTTGTCTATCTTTAGGCAAAGTATTTCTGTGAAGCCTAGCTAATATATGCTAAATGTTTTTAGGTAATTTCTATTTCTTTTACTCTTCTTACGTATAGATAGGTATTGCATATGTGTCAGCCAGCAGAACGTGCACAAAAGAGCAGCTTGTGTCTCTAGCTTGCAAAGAACAAATAAGAACCACTGATTTCCAAAGCAGCAGTTCTGATAAGAGTAGCTGATTAAGTGAAATACAGATGGAATAAAAGACTGCCATCTGCCTTCCTGTTTTAATTTTTGTGGTAAATTCTGAGAGCCTGTATCTCTCATTTATGCATACACACGCTTACGAAACTTAGCCACAGGGCAAAAGGGGAGTACATAAGCATTATTAATTTGATAAAATAAAACAAAACATGAAAAGAAAAATAATTCCTTGTGTTATTTTTGAAGGGACCTTTATCTTTTGTTTGAACTTCAAACAGAGTTAATGCCAAGTAACCCAACCTTAATTTACCATGAAAGGCGCTAATATCCAGTCCTTCACAGAAATGATCCACAATCAGCATTCCCTGCAGGATCTTTGCAACAGTCAGTGGAGATTTTTTTGTTGCTGTTTCTTACTCATGAATCTGCTTTACAATCAATTATTCATCCTGTGCCCTCTACCTCCACTGCCTTTCAACATTATCTCTGAAGAGGGAATCAAGATGAGAAACTAATTGCTGCAAATTCATTACTTTGCAACTGTCATTCTCCTTTGTGATTCCCTTGACCAAAAGGGCACTTCACTCAGTGCTGAACTGCTCAGACCAGTTGTAACTTCTAAAATATTAATAACTACATAGCACTCACTCAAAGTTTAGGCTTATCAGCAGAAAGGAGCGGAAACTAAAGAGGTACCGGGGTTTAGTCCCAGCATGAGCACTAGTGCTGGTGCAAAAGCTACATGCTGTTGTCCAGCATCCTACTTATACCGGCACCACATCTAGCTCCTCCACTACCACTGGTCAAGAGTAGGGACCTTCCTTTGGGAACTGGTGTGATTTAGGGAGCAGGGGCCATGTAGAAGCTGCTACCTATTACTGAATCATGACAGGTCTAACTTTATTCCTATCACTGCCTATGCTCTGGTTTGCATAAGTGCCTACATACCTGCTAGCTATAAACAAGAAGAAATCTTGTGAAACTCATTGTTTATGTGTGAAGAAACACAGTGGTACAGAAAGGAATATTATGAAGAATATTCTGTATAATATTTCAAAGTTATGGAGACTAGATTTGTTATTTTTAAGCCTTAAAGTTTAGAGCAACGAGATGTTTTGGCCAGAACCTAACATTCAGATTGAATTTTATTAAAAATCAGAATGAAAAATGTGTGTATTTCTGCAGTTTCAAAACTAAGAAGTAATTTGACACGACACTAAGGAATCTTTGTCAGTTATACCAATTCCCCAATTACAAGGAGAAAAAGACCACAACTGACAGCAACCCTTTGCCAGCTCCTTATGAAATGGCACCCCTCAAAGAGGTAACTGAGGATGAGTAAGAAATCTGGAGCTGGATGAAATACCAAGTACCTTATGGATAACGTCTGAGCTCAGCTGAAGTGAATGAACATCTCTCCCACTACAAGAGAGCAATAGACCATTATTGCTTTTCATCTTTTAACTCCGTAATGCAACTAAGATTATAGACCAAACTGCACAATCTTTCCTCAGATGGCGAATTAAGCAGCTCGTGTTTCAAGCTTTGCTGTGTCCAGTGCACAAAGGCCTTTCCTGGTAGCTGCTGTGGGTGGGTGTAACCTAGTAAGCAAGATGAGAAAAAAACGCTTCGGCTTGCTGTGCTGTTTAAACTCCAAGTTCGATTGTATCTTGTTGCTGAGATGCACGTAGCTTTTTGAAACTGTAAATAGAGACTGGCTGCTCAAACAGTAGCTGCAGAAGGCTGCTGACAATTTCATCTGGTGACAGGAGCTAGTTTCAAAGATTAGTCACTGCTATTGAGAATATTCATTGAGAACTCCCTCATTCTGCCTGCAGCTTACGAAGGTTTATTAGCAATCCCGCTCACCTAAACAGACTGGGTTTTTTTTAACCATCCAGTTGTAGCAGTTTCCTAACGTTTTCTGGACCCAGTTTACCACCAGATTCTTTTAGCTGCAACAAGCTGTAGAAAGGAATATGACTCTTTTAAGACTGCTTTTAGCCAAGAAAACTACACTAAGGAAGAGCTACATCATCCATTAACCGGGATTTCCATTCAGTTCTAATTAGGCCGCATAAAAATGTCTCCAAACATATTTAACTTGTAGGCAGTGGCATAATGTTCCAGGTTTAAAATTTTAGTTTATGGGTTTGGGTGGGTGCCTGATACTTCTAATGTTTAATGAATCTGTCCTCACTTGGCAATTTGCCACTGGTGATCACAGAGTTTGTGCATGCCCCTAGGTATTTATATCTGTAAAATTGATAGTGTGTGAAGTGTCTTATATTTGACAAAACATGGCTGTTTCATTTTCTTCTGAAATGACATAATTACTCCTGCAGGATATGTGGTCAGTTGAAGATTTGCAATTTTTCATATTAAAGAGTTCTATATGTTATTTCTGACAACCTGTTTTATTTTTGTGAGAGATTTAGTCTGTTTAGTTAGTGGCTGTATTTTGTTTAAGTCTCTCACTGGAAGCTCCCTGAGACAGGAGCTATCTTTGTGTTGCAACACAAGTGAAAAAATAACTTTAAAAAAACTCTGTAAAAATGGGATTTTCCATTGATTGTACAGACAGTGATATGTTAAAAATACATACAGAAATGAAAGCAAAGTGACACAAAAAGTACTAAATGTAAACACAACAAAAAATCTCTTAGTCCAAGTCCAAAAAGAAAGGAACAAGAGACAAAAAAAAACAAAACCTCATGGATATTATTAAAAAAGGAAAATCCTTTTGTTCTGCTGGCAGGTCTTTTAAAATATCTTTATTTTTTCCTTTCAAATACATCAATGATACATCTAAGTAAAATTTCCACTCCTTTGCCAATAACTACTTAAAAATGCGGTGCTAAAAAAAGACAGGAAAGCAGAATCAGGAAGGGATGCATATATGAAAATAAAACTAATCTAAAGTCCTCTGGATACAGTCTGAGGGCTCAACACTGGCACAACAATAAGTCTTTTGAAGGCCTCCCAGTTCAGCTAGTGAAGAAAAATGGTGGTGTTGTCAACCTCTCTCTACTGCTCTGACTTCTGTGAAAGGGACCACCATAAAAATTCAAAGAACCTACAGTTTCACTGTCTGCCCAGGTTCATCCCTCTGTGCAAGCAAACTTGCTCATGTCCCTCCTATCATGGTTGCATTGAGAAATCTAGCAAATCCAAGAATTATTCTCTGTGCACTTAAGAGTCTCCTTCATATCCTCTAAGAAAGGAAAACACTAATTTAAAGGGGACACCTTTTAGAAATGGCATCTACAAGGCTATTTTTTTCGTGATGGTTGCTAACCCTTACCCAGGGCTAGTCTGGGCTTGTCTGTGAATAATTAGCAGGTAAAAGGCTAATTTATTCTGATGCTAATGTGCAGCAACAGTGACTTACATTATAGCAAATACCTATTCTTTGCGTCCACAGTGCCTGTTATTTTTGCTAAGCTGAATCTCTTGTCTAAAACAGAGCAGAAAATAGTACATAGTGTCCCTCACTTGTCTTCTTTGGAGTGCCAGGAAAGGTCTTGTGAATCAAAGGTTTAGAGCTGCTTTTTCTAACTGTTTGCCTTCCTCTCTAACATACTACTTCCTGGTTGTTATAGAGCCCTGGATATTTTTAACAACTTCTTTCTCCCACATCTTCCTTCTTCTTCGTAGCTCCCATTCTCCAGGGATCCTCCATTCTTTTGGTTGAAGGATGGAGCCTAGTAGTCCCTTTTGGAGGCCAGTTTGAGGGAGCACTGCTTCCTGATGTGAAACTGCAGCTACACGGACTGAGCAAATTAAACTCACTTGCCTTACCTCTGTGGGCATAAGAATTTCTCTAAAGAAACTAGGCAACATTAGGTTAGATCAGTGCTGATAACACATTTTCATATGGAGTAGGTCTTTTATCGAAGAAGTCTGGTTTAAGATGGAAACAGTTTGTGGGGGTATGGTGCCTGCAGATAAACTTGAAAAATGCAGGCAGGCAAATTTGTTTACCTGTTGGCTTTACACCTTGTCAAGGGTGCCTGCCTACTGTTGCTCTCCTCCTGGCCAAATCTGTTGATCATTTGATAACTCTGTTCTTGGAGGCTGTTAAATTTCCACTCAGGAAAAGTTAGCATTTTTTACTTTTTGTAATGACCTGTAGCATTTTTTCCTCCTCAAAAAGATATTTTCTTTCAGATGATGCGAACCTGCCTGCACCACCCTACTTTTGTCCTTGTTTGAAAGTTTCTTCGCATCAACCTTAATGTGTCTGTGGTCCCATATCACAGTTTATCCTTGGAGCTTTCCAGCCTCCATTTTATTACAAAGTTCTCTGTCCCCAGAATTCCTCATACTTCCCTTAACTTCAGTATTTAGCAAAGGTATAGGTTCTTCTCAAATTTTTTGTGCTCAAAATAACTGAAATTAAGATTGTGAACTTAACAACACTGTCATAATATCTGTCCACTCAAGTTAATATTCTGAATTAATTTGGCCTCTTTACATGCAAAATTTTTCTTCTTACAGAGGTTCAAGTATTGCAGCTAAGCTTCCACTTAGACCAACACAAACATGATGGAGATTATTTGGCCTGACAGCTATATCTTATTTGTTTGGCCCACTGTGCCAGCTTGGTTGCCTTGGCAGAAGAGTGCCTCATTTTGGTACCACAAATAGGGTGTAGAAGTTGTGTAATATTTTCAGCCTGAGACAGTTTTACAGTTTGAGCAGAGTTCAGAGATACCGTCAGCACACAGAAAGGGGAACGTACAGGAGTTTCTAGGCTGTTTCTGCTCACTTATTAAATAAATTATTTAAAACGTTAAGGATTTTTAGCAAATCAAAGTTTCACCTAGGCTAAATGATTACATGAAAGAGGAATATAAGAGAAAGAAGGTATATAAACAGACATGCTTGGCATCAGAACTTGAAAGAATCTTTCAGTTTATTCACAAAAGCCCATACAGACAGAGAAACATGCGCACGTGCAGACATACGTGCATATGCGCGCACACACTTCTTCAGGCTCCAACTGTCACACACATTTGTTTGAGGTTTAGGGGTCTTTGAAAATGCCATAAAATGAAATGAGAACACAGTGAAGAGATTCACACTTTTCAGATAGTATTTTCCTAAAATAATGTATTTACTTTCTGAATCAACATGCTTTTCATCGTAAGGATTTCTTATGAGGGAGGAAGGAAGGGGAAGGAAAAAATAAGTAGAGAAAAGGCAGTGAAGACTCCAGTACTACTAATTCAATTTGACACTGAGTGATACTCAAATTGTGATGTTCATACATATTTCTGTGCAAATTAGACCAAAAAAGAAACAGTAAATACACTGGAATTAGGATTATTTGTTAAATTCTGCTGTAAAGAGGGCTGCATATTTGCGTCTCTAGCAAACTTCTTTGACATAAAATAGTTAGTGTTCCTGGAATATTTCAGTTTAGTAAAGAGGTTTCTTCCTTGAGCACAGCTTTTTTTCTCCTCTTTCTTCTCCTCCCTCCCCCCTCTTTCTTTTTTGAATCTGACGATAGGATAAAACCTCAGTGATTAGCTTCATTGCCAGCAACAAGCCTGATTCTTTAATGTAGCTGCTCTGCTCCTTAGCTTTGTTTTCATTATTATTTGCATTGTGCAGCAGATGACTAAGAGATAGTCAAAAGATCAAAGGTTTCCTTTGATGGTTTATATCATGGATCCCTGCTGTATTAAAAAGGATCTCAGGTCAGGACATTCTTGTTCACACGCAGATCTGAACAAGGGGCTGCACAGGGTGATCAAACTGGATGAAGGCTGAACACATCCATCAAAGGGCTGACCACATTGGCCCAAACAGAAGAGGAGGTTCTACCTCCATAACCATGACATTAACTAGTGACAGATGTCTCCCTGTGGCTGCTGCTTTGATGTGTCAGCACTAAGGAGAACCAGAGAACACAGAGAGGTTACACTTTCCATATTACTCTAGAACTGTTTTATAAAAATAATTAAAATCATAATTTGTAGAGAGCAATTTCTAATATTGAAGGATTTTTGTTTTTTACAGACAAACACAGGCCCATTCTGTATAACCAAGCCACACGTGTGTCAGGTCCCAATACATGTCTCTCACACATTGCATTTAACCTTGCAAACATTCAGTAAACAATAATAAACTAGTCATCGCAGTGCCTCTTTGAAGGAAAATACTCTCATGCACAGAAGGGATATGGAGATACTAAGACCAAAAGGAAGTCCCACTCTACAGAAGGTGGGCTGGTGCAGTTTGTCCACTTCCACATTTAAAACTCTTGGCTGTAGCTAAAATGATTTTATGTGTTTCTTTGTGGTTGTGGGAGAGGGTAATGACAATTTTATACCATTTAGGATACATCAGGTGAGATGTGTTTATGTAGCAGGCCTGTCAAAACCGCTGCAGTCATGACACTTGCAGTCATGAGTCTTAGCAGTCCTCTCTTGCTAGGCATTCAACCAGCGCGCAGAACAGAGTGACTGCCAGTCTCCTCCATGACCCACACACCAGATATAGCAGCCTGCCCTGATTTAGAAACCGCTGCCCAGATGCATCTTAATTGCAGTTTCATGGAGCAAGGAAGAGACTGTGACCTGAAGGGTGTCAAGGTGGTATGAGGCCAAGGAAATCCTGTATAAGAGAGAGCCTGCCTCAGCACTGCTAAGTATAGTAATTTCCCTACCCTGCAGCCCAGAGCAACATTTCCTCCAGTAATCATTCTAATGCTGCTGGGTTTCCCATCATATCAACAAAAGTGCTACTACCTCTTGCACTGAAGAGACACTTACTTAGAAGGGGTGCCCAAACAGCCTACACTTGTTTCCTTAGTAAGAAAACCCAAAAAAACCAACAACAACCTCCCACTTTTTATGCCAGGCAATTTTTGTTTACATTAAGACTTTTGCCAGGGTAAGTGCTGTTCAAAAATAAGTCCATGCTGCTAAAGAATATTAAGATATCATTAAAAGCTTTAAATGTAGACCTGTCCTAAGTTTTACAGACCATCTCCAGCTGTTATTACTCACAAAACAGCAGCATGGCTACACCTCAAGAGGCAGGTTTCATCTTGAAAAACGTCATGTCAAGAGATGTTTCTAACCTGAAGTAAGTGTTGAAGCCACCTGTCTCATGTTAGTAAGGCTTCACTCTCACAGCAGTGAGCTCATGGTGCTTCCATAGGTCTCACAGTACTTCCAAAGAGCAGTTACTTTTGCCTAGCCTACCATCTGTGTTATGATGCTGCAGAGGAAGCCCTGCTGACAAACGTCACTTGGATATTTAGACATAAAAATTTAAGCAAAATGAATTGCAGTGTAACACATGCTTTCTACTGAGCAGCTCATGTTAGAGCTGGGATTTCAGGAGGAACCTTGGCTTGTGGTTTTGTATTCCTTCAACAGTTCTCATTCAGATCATCCTAAATGAAAAATATCGTTACTAGAAATCCACTGGGTTGATTTCACATTTCAAGTAGTATACATTTCATAGTACCTTTGACATGGCTTTTTCCATTGTGCTACATTCCATGCCTTCAAAACAAAAATAATAAACTGCCCTCAATGTAGTCTAGAAGAATCTGACAATCTGTGGAAGTTTAAATAGAAAGCCCATTGCTAAGTACCTTTTGTATGTATAAGAAGGCATATGTTCTTAAAAATGTAAAAAAGCAACTTTTTCTATCATCAGAGCCAGCTTTTCCTACTAGACAATGGGGGATAACAAGCAGCAGAAAGCTCAAACTCTGACTGTGCTTATGAAGTAATGGGAAAGTTCAGCCCTTAATCTATAGACTGTTTAAGGGAGCCTTTGTGCTAATATCAATATTACCTGGATTAGCCCCATAGTTACTTGACTTGAATTCGAAAAACTTGACAGCCCAAGTTTTAGCTGTCCTCCTCCTCTCTTCTGAAAAATTACCTGGCATAATTACATGGTTTTGCTTTCTTCTTTGAACATCAGATATCCAGTTCCAGTAACAGAGTTATTTCTCTGTCAGTTCCAGTCTTTGGCTAGTGGAAAAAGGAGAGGAGATTCTGATTTGTTACCAGGGGACTTTTGCATATAGTTTCTTGCTTTCCAAAATGAACACTTTTTTAAATGCCACTTAGGAATCACGTTTCGAAACATTCACAGCAGTGAATGGGTATGTAATAGTTTTAGTGGTGGTAGTGTGGATGTTTGTGCAGTGGAAAAACCCCACAATTGAGCCTTGAAGATGCGCTGTTTTTAAAGAGCTGTTTGTGTAGATCTGCTATTCAATTCCTCCTCTAAAATGGAATAATTCGCTTGATACCTGAATCTACTAGAAACTTTGAGATTAATATTCTCTATTTGCTCAGGATGTATAATGAAAAGTAATAAGGCTTGTAAGCAGTATTCTGGTATACAGTATTCTCATGAGCTGGCTTTTTTGTTGAATGTAGGCACCAGAGTTACACTGCTGCCTGCAAAGAGAATGCCTGGCAAAAACATGAAGGCAAAAGCACATTTGTGTATGCACAGGCTATATCCCAGCCTGTCAACGACTTGAAATAACATGCAAATAGGTGCCAGTACATCTATCATTCTGTTTATTGTCTTTACTCACTTTCAGTTTGACTTCTCATACAATTCTGGCTCTAAGCATTTGATAAACACCATTGGGCTACTGGATTTTGTTTCCCACCGACATCACATCTTTATCTTTCGGAAAGGTTGATGAAATACAAACAGTATAAGAAAAACTTTACTGGCAAGGGCCTCTGCATCTTGCTACACCAGAGCAATGTACTATGGTTGCTTTGTATCTGTTGCATTAAGTTTGTTTGAGTGACAGTCTGACAAATGCTCTTTTTAGCACTGAAACTTAAACAAGGAGCGGATTGAGTAAAATCACAACCTGGACTGTCTCAAAATGACATATCAGGATCATTTTTCAGTGGTCAGTTTCCTGATGCTTGAGTTAACTGCAGTTTTATCTTGCTCTGTACTGTTTTAGCTCACTTTCACCAAATTGCTTTCTTATCGTCATAAACACTGCTGAATTACTGTAAACTGCCAAAGTGGCACAACTCTGTTATCCAGCCCGTGGGTGCAATCACTGGATTTTCCTTTCTCAGTTGCCCACTGTATTTGAAATCATCTCAAGAGAAACAAAACCATATTTCATCTTGAAATTGCACAAACTGTTAAATATAGTAACAACTCTACTTTCATATGCCTGGATATGAATTTCATGGACAAATACATGACAGACAAATACATGACAGAAAGATACATGACAAAAATAGCTTTGCTCAATCTTTTGGCAGGTTTACGTGGGTTATAAAAACAAACACATTTCTGTGCACTCCTTTCCATTAATTTTGTAGTTGCCAAGATGACATCCAGGGGAGACTGAAGGAAAAGTATTAAGACTCTGGCATGGGTTGGAGGATTTTGCAGTTTCTCCCAACTGAAGTTTAGGAGTCTCAGTGAGGTGTGAGAGGGCAGGATATGACATTCTGCAAGCTAGGGATGAACTGTATGTCTTAATCATTTACTATTTCAAAGGAAGTACAAGGCACCTTGTCAAGATCTACCAAAAGGTTTCACTGGTCAGTAAAATATGAGGCAGAAAAACCCTGCAAATAACAGAATATGAGCCGAAAGTCAGACCCACAGCTTCTAAGAATGCAACAAAAGTCTAGTTTTTGAAAGGCGAGAACTTTCCTCCTTCAGTTCTTGCAGAAGAAAGCAGGTTCCTTCTGCTCAGTGTCTAAAATTTATATTGCCTTTTCAGTAACTAAGAGTCACCACTGCACTAACTTTGCAATTAGTACAGATGCATTGGTTTTCTGATAATCACAGACCTCTAAGAACTAAACCTGTTTGCCATTGATGTTACTGGAACACAAAGACAAAGATGAGTCAAGACAGCCTGAAGAGTACGTTGTGATCTGATTCCACTGCATGCTTCTGAGCTCATTAAAAACTTTCTCTAGAAAAACTCCAGATTTTCCCAAGACCTATAGAAAGTAACTAGAAGACAAAACTCTTTGTGTTGATTGGAAGCTGCCAGATTTTAGGCAAAAGCAGTCTGTCCCCCCAGCTTCAATTCATTTCACTTTCCTTGAGCTGGAACACTGCTTCTGCCCCTTTTTCTTGTTTCAGAAGCTCAGAGCTAAGAGAAAAACATGTCCACAGGAACAGATCAATTCTGCTTCTGTCAATTATGTATTGGGACCTGGCAGGAATAACTAAGCAGGTGTGCATGGATATGATTCATAAGCAGCTTACAAGAAGCTATCATTAAATGTGTAATAATAGCACAGCGCTGGCAAAATGAGACAACTAGATCAGTCAGGGATACAGGATTTATAGACTAGTGCTTTATGTAACATCCTTGAACTATGCTTTCTAGGTTGGCTTTCCACAATCTTCTGCTTGTACTGGCAGTTCTGTCATATGGTGCCCACATTTTTCTGGAACATGAAAATATAAAGTCACCCTTGTATAAGCACTCAATTTACTTGCTCTGTTTCAAGTAGGAAATGTTTAATATCAGTTATGTAGATTGCTATCTTTCTAAATATGAGGCTTTCTGACTTGCCTCTTATCTTTTGAAATAGAGGAGGAAAAAAAAATTAGCATTTTCTCAGTGTATTGATTTTAGGATGCAGGCACTTCATTGAGCTTCCTAGCTTTCGAGAGTGGGAGCCCTGAATGCAAGCCTTGGAGAGGGGCCTGGCCATCTGTGCACAAGGTGGTATTGGTATGGAAGAGCTGTGCAGCCTTGGGTCAGCCTCTTGGGTGAAAGTGTCTGTCCCCCCTTGCCCAAAAACTGCACTTACCCTCAGGCCCACATCCACCATCTTTGCCCAAGATGTGCTGCGGCTTTACTGCAGTGCTACAGCTATCCCCATTCCTGCTGCTTCTTGACATCAGGTCATTTCTCCTACTCCCTTTCTAGTTTCAAGAGTGCAGTGAATTAAGCTACAGTTGTGCTAGAATCAGACTTCAACCACTTTGCAGAGCAATCAAATCATGCGCTCCATGAACTGACATTTTCATCTGCACTGCCTTGTTCATTCAATGACCTTATCCATACCTTGAGGTCTCTCATTTAGACTGCTGGTTCCAAGATTTCACTCTCTCAACTTTTTCCTCCTGTTTAACTTACACACTTCACAGAATCAGAGAATCATTAAGATCAGAAGGGACCTCTGGAAATGATACAGTCCAACCCCCTGCCAAGGCAGGGCCACCTACAGCAGGTTACATGGAAGCGCATCCAGGTGGGTTTTGAATGTCTCCATAGAGGGAGACTCCAAAACCTCTCTGAGTAGCCTGTCCCAGTGCTCTGTCACCCCAAATATAAAGAAGTTCTTCCTCATGTTGATGTGAAAGTTACTTAAGCAACACATCTGCCACCCTGGGGCATTTGTTTCAACCTCCTTGCTGTTCCCTAGATTGCTGCTTCTCCTTGCCCCCAACTATGCACAACTAATACATCACACCAAGAAAATCATCATAGATTCATATCAATTTCCTTTCATGGAAGCACCACCTCCATTGGAGAAGCTTGTCCGTCTCTCTAGCGAGGCCTGTCTTAGCACCTAGAAATAAATGACAGTGACCACAGTATAGTTTTCTAAGGTGAATTAAATGAAAAATTAATATTCACACTTTGAAAGTTAAAAAGACAAAAATAGGAAAAAGCATGACCCAGCTACTCAAATGGCAACTGTGCCAGCACACTGAGGACAGTATCTTCAGAAAACTTCTCTGACGTACTCAGTGGGCATCAACCATGTGGTGGGGATCAAGCAACCATAGACTTGTCTGAATTCATCCCCTTATTTAACATTACAAAAATCAGACTGAATGCAGAACAAGGAGAAGTGCTTGGGATTAACTGTAGGTAATTTCTGAATTTATGATGTCCCGAACACCTTGCACATAACAAAATAAAGAAGTGACCATTGGTAAGTAGGAAGGGTATAAACAGTGGCACTATACAATTTTTAGACCCCAGTAATGTGAAAGGAAATTTTAATTGCTCTCTTTTTCTTTTGTCTTCTGGAAAGCTGCATGTCTGAATGGTTTAGATAGGGGTGAACATTAACAACAATGAGTAATCAACACCAGTTAATCTGCCCAAGTGGGAAAGCCTGTGGCTGAAACCAGGCATCTGGGTCTGTACTAGATAGATGGGGTTTATCAAGTCAGCTGCCTGGTCTGGAGTTGCTTCAGGACCAAAAAAGATTGCCTGATTTGAAGTGTGTGGACAGAAGGCTCCCCACAGCAACACGGATGGGGCTCGAGAGGTTGGTTGCAGAGAGTGGTTCCAGGCAGACCCAAAACACAGACAGCATGTGGAAAACTATGTGGGTTATTGCAGAAAATAGCGCAGCTGGAAGGATCTGAAGGGTTTAAATGATTTCTAGATTACTGCAATGGCTGACAAGTACTTTGTGACTCAAGAAAGGCCAAGAAAGATGACCAACTAATATCTGGTACTGGAATACCCATCTCAGGTTTGGGGTAAAATTACCTCCAGAATAAGGGGCCATAGTAACAGATACCACTTGAACACGCACAACTCACTCTAACAGCAGACTCTGTAGAGCTTCTCTGAATAAACCCAGGGTTATCAGGTTAATTCCCTTTAAAAAAGGTTTTGTTAAAGAAAAAAGAGAAGATCCTGCAGGATTTAAAAGGAAAGCTAAGTTTTGGCCAGAAGTTTCAACTATCAGAAAAGTCTATTTTCTCAGTTATGCATGTGTGGCAGCCTTCAGTTTAACCACATCTTTGGCAGCCCTAGCTAACCTGTGAGAACATCTCCATCCCTTGGATATAATAGCTGGGCTCTTCAGGCAAGGATATATTGATAATTCATTTGTCTGACACTAAAAAAATGCCTCTTATTACTGTTCAATTTAACAGGTTTTTCATGGCTTTGACATGACATTTTGTGCATATTTCTTTGGCCTATGTATATTATATGTGACTAGTTTTCAGTGGGTTGAAAGTTGCATTGCTTTTCTTCTAGTGCTTGCACATTCAAATCCCAGGATGCTCTCCTGCATTCTCTCATGCCTCTATGTAGACTCCTTTCATGCTGCACACACTAAATGCAAATGTTTTTCTAATGTAGAAGTAACAAACCCTGAAAATACACTGCAAGTGATGGGGTACGGCACATAACACTGGCAACACAGCCAGCGCTTGAAATGCATCCTGTGATCTGCTGAACATGAATTTGATATATGCCTGAAAAAAAATTAATGGAATCTATAGAAAATATCAGACACAGTGAAAGCATCTCTGAAAGGCAACATCTGCTTTCCACAGGTTGGTTGCTGTACCCACTTAAAGGTATCAACACCTTAGATTCTCTGCACAATGTCATGTGATGTTGCACCAACAGTGTTTGCTGGTTTCTGCATTATCTCAAGAATATCTTTCTTTGTTTCTTTTTTTTTTTTTATGTGTTTTAAAATAGTTGTCTCAAACCCTGGAAAATATTAGAAGTAAAAAAAAAAAAATTTTGCATATGTAAATCCACAGACCTATGTGTTTTACGAATATGCTTTTTAGAAGACAGCTGTTACAACTGTCTTCAGAATGATAGCTAATTATTTTCCTTCATTTCACAAGCACAGTAGTCCCTGACTTAGCTATACTTTTGGGATGAGACAGGTCAAAAATCTGTAGAAGTATATTAAAAAATGATATAGCAAGATTATTACTTCCGTTCATCCACCTAGAACTTCCTGAGAGAATGACATAAGGTCTTGGAAATTCATTAATTTCAAGTACTGCTGACTTAGTGCAAACATATGTATAAATACAGAAAAAAAGAAAGACACGAGGATGATTGGGTCATTTCTTGCAAATACCTTAAGACTTCATAGAATTTTGTACTGGTGCAACATTTCATCTGATTGTGAGAACTCCATAAGAAACAAAAAATGCACCTAATGGAAGATGGTAAGCTTAGACGCAGTTACATAGCTTGCTGTATTTTGAGCATATCTGGTTCGAAATCAATAAGGGAAAAATTGTGACTCCTCATCCTTACTGTAGACCATAAGCCAAAATCAAAACAAAATGAACTCAATGGACTCAAAAAGTTCTATCCAGACCCTTTTAAAACACTGGAGTCATTTTCAGATGTGTAGAGGTCTGTGGGCATCTACCTGGTGACTTTCTGGTTCAATAAATTATGCCATATAAATAATCCAGTCTAAAAGTTAAAATGCCAGCCTAATACCATATAATGAACATAATTTAAAAGTCTATTTGCAATAACTTTGTAATTTATCAAATAGGGGGTTTTAATTAAGAAATTGATTTAAATGTGATTACTGATTTATAAGCATTATAACTCATAGCCAACATGTTTTTATTTTGTTTGCCTGAACTTACACTAGAGGTCAATTAATCCTGATGAAATTAAAGTCATTGCAATTTTAAGTAACAGCATCTATATGAGATTCTGCAGTTTAGCTTTAATGCATTTTAATCCACTTTTATACTTCTCATTAATTTGCATTATTTTTCCTCAGGGTTGATATAGGTAAACTGTAAATACAGTTATAAAGGTATTTAAATAGGATCTATGATTTATCTCAGTTTTCCCTACAGGAGTGGGGGTTGAGGCAGTGTCAGAGCACTTACTCTCAAGTTGGAGAAAGGCAGAGGAGGGAGATCCCTCTGTCTGGTTTTGGCATAGAAGAGAAGCTATGTTTTCACTGTCCTGCCTTTTATTTGCAACTAGCATTTTTTCCTTCTTGCAGCTGAAGCCCCTTACAAAAGGGAAAGAATGAAATGAGACAAAAAAGCATCTGCTCTGCATGGAATTGGGCCAGTCCAGTCAAGTTTAAAGACTCTGAATCATTTGAGGGGTATGAGACTGGCAATTTACTAATGACTACAACTTATTAAAAAGGCATGAAAAGCTCCCTAATTACATATTTGGATGCTAAGTAGCCATTCTCAGCTTCAGAGACAGCATGACTTTCTCTTCCAGTTTTGTCCCAGACCACACATTAAAGAAAACAGGCATCATAAAGGGTCAGGCATTTTAGATGCTAGGAAATAAAATACTGTAAAAGAGTTAACCAGACTCTTACATGAGGCTTTAGGCTACTTTCTGGTTTAACTCATTGAAGGTTAAAAAATTTTAGTCATCTTACAGAATATCCATTTATAAATATGCAGTAAATCTTCCTGAAATGGCCATAGATTTTAAGTCTGTCAAAAGTAACACAGTACATTAATCCCAGCCACCTTTGCTATGCTTCCAGGCAAAGATCACTGCGTCATTAGTTTTAAACATCTATTACACTGAAAAGCTTATGGACATAGTCAGACATTCAAAAGTTAGTAACAGCTAGAGTTAATGTTGACCACAGCCTTAATTAAGCTTCCTTGTGGTTATTAATTATGAGAGAGTCTTTAATTACATGATCATACATTCCATTTTTTCCACAGGAACCCTGCCTCATTTAGTGCAAAAGTTCAATGGGGCTTAGAGCAAGGAAATCTATTTACAATCCCTATTACACAAATTACTCGGTGCCTTTATTTACTGCAGATATCCAAAGCCAGCACTAAAAAGAAAATTATTCATTTCCTCATGAGTGGTTGGTTTTTTTTTTTTCTAAAATAATGTATTGACCTAGTGTTATTGTAAGTCCCAGTTTTCCAGGATTTACCCTTTTCCCTCTCAATGCATGAAGTAAAGCCAATACTTTCTGGAAGCGATGGATTCATTGTGCATGCACTGTACAGCTGAATTGTACAAAGCTGTCTGCTACACAAAGTCCAATATAACCTGCAATTGTAGGGTTTGTAGTGTGTGAACAAACCACCTGCATAGAGCACAGATATAAACCAGCCCTTTTCAGATGTATCCAAAACCCAGGCAGAAGCACAAAGGCCCTCCATGCAGTCCACCCATTTTCTCTGTTTTATGGGAAAGGAAATAATGTACAGACACACTGTGGTCAGAAAAGGAAAGTCCATTCACAGCATTGCAGCTGCTTACAAAAATTAAAATCCAAAAAAGCCACACTAAGCAAGCACACAAAGAAAATCAACAGCTATCTGCAACAAGCATTTAAATACAACATATGTGTAAAATCCAAACAAAATAAAGCTGATCCTGTATTTTTATATCAACAGCTCTGCAGCCATATAAGTACTTACTATACACCTATCTCTTCTGCTAAAGCAACAGTCACATAACGGTAACTTCTTATGAAAACTACTAATCCTGTGTGTACAATTCACATAAACCTAGCTCTGCTCCTTGGACAGACATATGCAGACAGGTAGTATGTGCACTTTCAAGGAAGAGAGACAGAGAAAGTTTCTGCGGCTAGTCATTCATATGAGTAGCACCCAAATCACCACAGCTGAAAACAGTATGCATGAATCACCAAATCACATAATGCTTTGGGTTGGAAGGCACCTTAAAGCTCATCCAGTTCCAATCCCCTTCTACAGGCAGGGACAGGGACACCTTCCACTAGAGCAGGTTGCTCCGAGCCCCATCCAAACAGGCCTTGAACGCTGCCAGGGATGCGGCAGCCGCAGGTTCTCTGGGCAACCTGAGCCAGTTCCTCAGCACCCTCACAGGATAGAATTTTTCATATGTCTAATCTAAATATACCCTCTATCAGTTTAAAGCCATTCCCTCTTGTCGATATCCATCTTATGTAACTTCAATCATCTGGAAGACACCTGTCTAGCTGAACTTATCCTTCCAGATTCCCTCCATTATCAGTGAACATCTAAGCTTCCCAGGAATGCTTCAACCCACCTGTTTTAGCTTAATGCAGGCTATATCTTGGCTTACCAGCCAAACAAATACAGGCTAACCAGCCACACTGTGAAACACAGTGGCTACAGCTTGACTATAGTCAATAAAATTAGGATCTGAAAAGTGTTTCTTGGCTTTTTTAAAACTACTGAATTGTGAGTGCCTAAATTGCATACAATGTAAGAAGAGCTCAACTCTCTACCAATGTAATTACACTCACAAAGAAGACAGTGACACCTCCAAGGCTATTTGTTGCAGCATCGTTTACCTTTAAAGTCTCCCAGCAAATGCAGATCCAAGCACACTTAGATCCTGAAAAGAGGTTGCAAGTGCAATTTGAAGCATGGTGGCTGCACTATTACCTTATTTCATTTACAGCAAAAAAGAAAGTCTGACAAGGGCTTTCTGAGTAAGTGAGTCTTTTCTTGCCACAGAGGTGGCCACACTACGTAAAACAAAACCAAAAAAATCTAACACAATATTGAGAAAGGATTATTTTACACAGGAATAAAATCCCTCAATGCCATAACGTCTTCCCTCAACATACGCATCTCTAAGCATTCCTACAGCCTCTTCTACAGAGACAACTTTGGAACTGGAAAAGGAAGAGTAGATGGGTAACTGGCAGACAGTGTTCCTAATTTTGTGAGGAAACTTGCCACTGGAGTTCAGGCATTTTGTACACAGTCTGCAGACATTTTCCTTTTTTCCCAGAAAATCTAGACTTTGTCAGTCATAGAAGACACATGACACAGAGGTGGAGCAACGAGATGGGGCTGAGTTCCAGCCTAGTGCCTCTGAGCAGAGAGAAGGCAAACAGAAACCCCAAAGTCATTTACATATGGCCAAGCACAATCTGAAGACCACACATTTTCTGGAGAACTCTTCAATACATTTGAACGAAAGCCATATACTATTAAACCAACAGAGGTATAAACACCAAGTTCTGTTTCAGCTGATAGAAGAACAATGAAGAAATAATAGTACAACTCACAAGTGTTGTAAGGAAAAAGGCTAAAGATTGTAAAGGTATTTTTATTCTTGGCCAGCACTTGCATCAACCCAAGCCAAAAATCACAAGAAAAAGAATAACTGCTTTCCTTTATCCACATAAAAGGATTCTGTGCTGAGCAGCACTTAAGAAAAATGATCAGATTGTGATTATATAACCCTAGCATGAACCTGGTGACCAGTACAGTTATGTCACATTAGGATGCATTATTCAAGCAGCAGGGAAGGATGAAAGTGTTTGCCATCAGATATCAAAACGCTTGCATTTCCCTTTCTTCTAACCTGTTCTCTTCTTTTTCCTCTGCTGGCTATGTTGGTGGGCTGGCTCACTTAGCCTACCAGCTCTTCTTCGAAAACAGGGAAATTATCAGTAACAGATGGTGATGGTAACTAAAATGGAAAGATATCCAGCCATTATTTCTCCCATCTGCCTTTACCAGAAGTTTCCATCTTTTCCCCCTGTCAGGAAGCTGGTTTATTTCTTGCTCCTATCATCCCCAGACCTCTGCCCATTCTTTCGTCTTTTCCCTCATACCAGAGGTCCCATTCTGCTATTTTGCCAGGGGCTCTTCAATTGACCCCATTCTCACTTTCTTTATCATCTTTTTTAACTTATTTTCATTAAATGCACAGAGCTGTGCCCATCAATGTCTAGACCACACCTTGCCACTTCTTTTTTTTTTTTTTTTTTGAGGATCGTATTTTAAAAACTGAAAAGACAACAAAATGAAAGAAATAAATGTCACTGCACTGCATGGGTGAGACACAAGATCAAGCCAAAGCAGTCATAAGTTTTTAGAAGCAGTGTAACTATGTTTAATTAGCATAATGCAAAACAATTGTTATATTATTCAGGTATATTTTGTGCACATTTATACTGTCTGAAAATTACTGACTGTATCATGACAGTAAGTTTAATTTTTTGACCATTTTACAGCTTTGAAAACAAAGCAATATTTAAGCCCTCAAACCCTACCAACCCAGAGAATAAAATCCAGCTTTGGCATTAGTAAACTGACCACCACAGCACTCATTTACATCCTACATGAAATTATTACATACAATTTTTACCTTCCATCGAAGATCAGAGTTAAGGGTTTGGAAAATTCAGTTAAATATTTTCAACAATATTTTATTTCTCTATCAGTTCAGTTTATATTGTCTTCTTTTTCTTAATCAGTCACTAACAGTGAAATACAGAAGAGAGTTATCTGTCTTGATAACATGGAATTACGTGTGGACATTCAAATACACACACAGAGGAAAACTTCCTTTTCACATACTTTTTTTGTAGTAAGACTTTGTCAGTAGCAATAAGCCTTTCAAGCCCTAAGTAAGTATATTGCTCAGATAGTGTGATCACTTGATTCTTGAAATGAGGTAAAAAGACTTTCCATTGCACAGACCAGCTCCCGCTTGGATGCCTTTAAAAGATTCACTGGCTTGACATTAATATATGATAGAAGTCATATAAAAATTGCATCCCTTCCAAATACAAGTAATGTGGTGAAGTGGTGAACACCATTGTGTTACCAGAGAAATGGCTTTCTTGGGGGAATGATTTTGAGCACCCAGCTTAGGTTCCTGCTCAAAATGACTCCAAGAAGAGGTATCCACCTCTCTCCTTGGGGTCTGGCAGGGATCTTGGTTCCTACCTTGTACTCACACTCTGTTGAACAGCACACCTTTTTCAAGAGGAAGCAGGATGCATGGTGCCACACTGTAGAGATCACAGAGCACACAGATATCTTGCATCATTTTGAAAGACAGGGGATGCTCAGGGAAACACACCCCCTCTTAACTCTGAATATGAAACTGTTTCTTTAAGACGAAACTCACAAACCCCAGAATTATTCAGAATCCTTTCCTTAATATTGCACACCAACATTTAACATTTCATATCCTTCTCTTTAGAACAACAACAGTAAAACCAAGCAACTGTTCCTCAACCCAGAAGGAGTCTGACAACTGCTTGAAAGACATTTCTCTTTCATGCATACTTTTCAGTTGTTTCTTATTTATTCTATAGAAGCTCTTCATGTAGACAACAGCATATACTTGGGCAGTGATTGCTTCAGAGAGAGATCACACCCCATCAGCAACAGAAGCCAGTGCAATGCAGTTTCAAGGAGTGAGCCTGAGTATTTCTAGCTGGAGGGGTAGCCTCTTATTGCCCAGGTCTAAAGAGAATCTGAGCCCCAATTTCACCCTTTTCCTTCCCACCTTGCTTTCCTCCCCCTCCTTTTTTTTTTTCTTGTGCTTGTAGCGCTTTTCCTGGCACCCCTGACATTCCACCAGACTGACAACTGAGCAGCACCTCACTAATGTAATACCTGACTACATTAAGTACTTTCACATGTGGAATTTTGCACATCCAGTATTTAACCAGAGACAGTAATAGGATATTAATTAACAACACAGTGATTAAAGACTTAGGATTCCGACATCTGTAATAAATGTTCCAAAGATAGTGTCCTTGCATGGGGGACCTGTAAATCAGGAGACTTGTAAAATGAGCTCTGCTCTTTCTCAGCTCATTGCCATTTGCTGAGTAACAAGGTTAACAAGGAAGAGCTGAAGCATTTGAATCAACCTTTACTTTTTCAGGGGACTTAATGAATCATGAGCAGACCATTCATATCATATGTTTTGCAGCAACAAGGGAAAGTTGATTAAGCAGTTTATTTACCCCACAGCATATGAAAGTCACAGTATATCAGAGGGAACCCAAATAGTTACATGAAAAACGTTTTTATTTCCTTCTCAACATCCAATTTGATTATCTCATTATGTTTCACCACACTTTGTCTAACCTGGAAATTTGCTTCTAGATCATTTCATTCTTCCTCTTCTGCTCACTGTTAAAAAACAGTGACAGGTCAGATGGAAATTCCTTCTCCAATAGGCCTTCAGTTTGAAGATAAAGTTGACTAAAATGTCATACACGTAATAAAAATATTGGCATTCAGTCAAAATCTGACAAATTAGTTATGGCTTGTGTAATCCACGTTGAACTGTAAAACATGATTTACTAAATACGGTCACCTAAAAAAGGGTATTGGATTTCTTACTAAATTCCCTCTATCCGACACTCTCGTAATGTGCAAACATATATGGATTTAATTTTTTCATTTCCTTTCTGATACAGTATTTCAACCTGTTAATGTAAACACAAACCTTGGTAATCCTGAAAGCCGTCTGGGCATTATTTTTCTTGCAAATTACATTTTCTCTAATTTTTCCCTGTTTTCTTTATGTTATATGCATCTTTGTGCATGGATTTACAAGAGCAGGCAAATAGTGAAAATGGCACATTGTCTCAAAGAAAATAGTGGAAATAGGCAGAAGACCAAGACTGTAAAAAGATATTTTTAAAATTAAAGTTGTTAACATCCTAGCAGGTCTTAAATTTCCCTGAAGAAATGGTTAAAACAGACTCTTCATTATGCTAATAAAGGTAAAGTTGGCAATGGCTAGAGACAACTACAGAGATGTACTTCAGAAAGTTTTTTCTCCTGCTTCTACTAGGTGAAGACTGATATGAATCCTGGAATTATAATCCCATGGAAACACAAGTGCCTTTGCATCTGTTAGGACCACTTTTGGATTTGTGTCCTCTGTACAATGGAGATGTGAAATTCAGTCTGTGATGTTAATGGGATCAAATGGTGATGCTTAATCCTATGGAACAGGCAACAACCATTTTAACACTCTCTTGAACCTTCATGGCTCTTGCTAAGGTCTTGACCTTTATCTTCTTACAATAAAGTTTGCTAACTAAAGGCATCTTCTTTCTCTCTCTGTGTATTATATTAAAATAGATACACATTAGCTTCCCTGTTAGGTAACATCAGAAGCAAGAATGTATGATGAGCAAAAACTGCCTCTTTATCCAGAAATTCTGGTCTTTTTTAGCGCTACTTATTTTCAAAGGAAAAACATAACAACCACATATCACTATTTTTCAAGAAAAACCATGCCTAAAACCAGTATTTTTCTCCCAGATTAGACACCCTGTGCCTGATACTGTGACCAACTATATCCCTGAGAACATGTTCTTCTGTACAAAATGAAAAAGGACAATATTTGAAGTGGTTAGTTGTGAAGCCTTTTTATGGCACTCATACACTTGGACTAATACAAGAAGCAAGCTGTGAAAATGGAAGTATCAGAGAACGTGCCTTGCTGTAGCCATTTCTGCTGACAGCACCCTTATATATACACACCAAAGACAATGGAAGAGTTAACAATTGAGCTTTGACTAAATAACAGTTTGCTAAGGAAGTTGACTAAAATTTAAGATAACTCCTCTGAATGTCTCTTCATCAGGCAGATGCTTAGCGAATGGAAAATTCCTAGACAAAATATAACCAGACAGGAAGCTATGGGTGAGGGAAGAGAGGGGGCCAGGAGCATAGGGGTTTTCTGTGTGGAGGGCAAAAAGGCTTGGATTATGTGTGGTACCTGCCAAAGTTAAGCTTAGCCAGAACATATCTGTAGTTCAGAAGTCAAGAGAGCCCGGCAGAATGAAGATCATGGGCAATCTTCATCCAAATAGTGTTGTCGAGCAGTGAGAAAAATGAAGTAAGCATCCTCTATAGTTTGCTATTTTTATGACACAGAGGGAGAACAATGATATTTCAGAGTCCTGGGCACAGCCTCTCTGCTCATTGTCAGCTATGGCCAGTTGAGTGTCCCTGAAAAAGGGATATTAGCCAGAGCAACCATACACCTGTGCTTCTGGAACAGGTTGTGTCTGAGCTCTTGGGGATACCTGGAGTCCAAATCATTCTGGGGATCTAAGACAAACTGTCCTCAGCTGTAAGTGCCTATTTCCAGGAAGTAATAACACAGAGGACACTCCACCAAGAAAATGTGCCTGAAAAGCCAAGTGAAGAACCAGTGCTAGCAACCTAATGTGCTTTAGGAGAACAAATGGCACAGGTCTGTCCTTGGTAGCTCTGGGGCCACAAAGCAAAGATTCTGAGTTGCAAGCAGCAAGGACAAGGCAGTTGAGGAGCTATGAGTAGCGATACATCAAGAGATGGATTTGGAAGAAGCAGAAGTTCTCATTTCTTTGATTTTGATGCCAATAGACCTGAGAATTTCTTGCCTACTCCAGAGACAAGAAATTACTTCATAGGTAGCAAACAATATATTGTGTTTTTAAAAGACACCAACCACTGCCAGATTCTAGCTGAAGACCTACCTACACAAATAAACTCTAATTTGAGAATGAAAAATATAGCCTGCTACATCCATCAGCCCCTGCCAGCTTAACCATATGGAGGCTTGAGACCCAACAGCATACTGAGTAGCCAAGAAAGGAAGCTATGTCAGCTCTGCATCATCTTTGTCTCACCTGCTCTTCAGCAAAAATAAATCAACGGTCATTACCTCCTTCTCCCTTGAGCCACATATTCCCAATGATTTACTTCGCATGTCTTTTGTCCCCTTTAATGGCAAATTAATGTTTTTCACCACTTCTGCTCCATTTGATGCTTTTCCTATGTGCTCAACAGTGCTTTCCTTTTCTGCCACCATCCACTCCTCATTTTCCTAGTTGCCAGTTGCCTCTGTTGCATACTGCTCTTCCTGACCTAACCTGTCACTACTACTGCCAGCTCTGCAGATATTTTTCTCAGAGAATATCCAAAATACACAGAGCCCTCTTGTAAATGTTATGCTCTCTTTTCATTTGGGTCTTTTTCTGACATCTAGTTCTCTTTTTTCTGGGCTGTTAATTTAACCAATGCAAAATGACTGTCATGTTAAATAAATTATCTCATCTTAGAATCTGAGCCATTTCAGGATAAAAATGAAATAAGTAAGAAAACAGCTGGAGGTCCCCAGGAGTTGTATCAGGCCAAGAGTTTAAACAGAAACTTCATTTTTGTGCTGTGTGGTCTTTGTTTCTCCTTAAACTCCATGGGACAAACTCCCTGATGTGGATGAA
Organism: Psittacus erithacus; assembly: GCA_009867235.2. Classification (NCBI taxonomy): domain Eukaryota; kingdom Metazoa; phylum Chordata; class Aves; order Psittaciformes; family Psittacidae; genus Psittacus; species Psittacus erithacus. Next base: position 78,769 of record WYDI02004176.1, on the reverse strand, counting down.
ATGCAGCATCTCATGACTGGCAGGTCAGGGCATCCTCTCCAAGAGTGCACCACACCCACAGAAGTCAGCTGTCAAGTCACCTCTGAGAAGCAGCCTGACCAACATCTTAGATTTAGACCAGTGTTTTCCAACTGCGGGTCATGACCCCACATGGCCTGGGGTCAAGACAGGGTACACACAGGGTCACAAAGCATCAGAAAAAGCTAAAGAAATATTTAAGCTTAAGGATTTCAGTTAAGTTTTCTCCCAGTTGGGGTGGAGGAGGAAGGGGTGGAAGCTGCACACAAACAGATGGTCCTAGGATGCTGATTGTTTTTGAAATCCTGACTTGAAACATTGAGAATTCCACACTCGAGGGAAGTAAAATGGCTCTGTGGCTCGTGTGCAGGGGAAGTCTTTGCCTATACACCTTTTAAAATTTCTTTTTTTTTTTTTACTTTCCTCCCCCCTACAAATGCATTAGTTTGAGTCCAGCCAGAATTCTGGAAAGGTTTCAGTAACCTTAGAAGACAGACTAGCAAACAAGTACATGAGACATCAGCATGAGCATCCTCATAATAGTACCTGGCTTTCATCAGAAGAAGTTGAAATGGTTCTCAACAGTGAAAATATTTATACTTTCAGTATAAGGGGGCTTTCATTATCCACATTTTACACAGGACAATCTGGCTAGGTGACTTGTTCAATGTCATGCAAAAGGTCTGTGGCCAAAAGAGAATCCTTAAGTTAATACCCTCACCATGAGACTACTCTTGCTCAGTCCTGAAAAACACATTTTCAATCATATGGGTATCACCAGCACCTATGTAATTAGAATTGTGCAATTACAGGAGCGTTGCAACAGACCTTGGGGTCATGAAAGGTGTGAGAGGGATTAATCCAATGACTGAATTTTTTTTGATCTTACATAAGTAATACAGATACAGCCATAGACAGTGATTTGCCAATACATCCCTAAAGGGAATACCTGTAAGATCTTGCCCACACTTGATTACAAAGATCAAATTCAATGGCTGCTTTTTGTTCTTCAGGAGCAGGATGGCAGTCGAGTAAACAATGTCGTTACAGACATTATGCAACAACAGCAACAGTAAAAGTGATTAATACTAATAGCAACAATAGTGAAATTGGCGAAGGTCTTCTCTACCTGGGCCACCCTGCACTATAGATTTTGCTAACCTGAGATAGATTGAAACATAGGAAGTGATGTTGTTGGGACAACAGGCCGTAATGGGGACCCATCTTACTGTAGGGAAGCCAAATAGGGCTTGTGAGCAGCTGCAGCATGGCCTTCCTTGTGTGCGCAACCCAGAGCAACATGCGCAGCATAGACCTTGTCTACAAGAAGACAAAGCCCCTCCAACAGCATTCTGAACTTGAATAAACTGCAGTCACAGCAAGACATCCATAGGGGATCAGCTCATCATGACTACAACTCCCCAGAGTAGGGACTAACCAGCACCAGAAGGAGCCTGCATTGATTGCATTTTACAAATCAAGACGCTTTCAGTAAGCTGATATTTGGCACTGGTTCATCAACCCAGCTGCTGGCACAATCCTGTTTTCTTGTACAGATAAGAACTTAGCCTCACCCATTACAGACTTATTTGTTAGCTGGGAAAAGATCATTTATTGCTTTCACATCCTTTCTTTACCTATCCTTGGATAAACTGGCTATGCAATTTAATAGTTAACAGTTTTCTGCTTTTGATATTTTCTTGCTATCTGCATTCTATATACTTTCCTACTTTAAATGTTTCCTTATTTCCTTCAAAATATTTTTTAAAGTGAAAACTTGTAGTGATTTCCTCCATGAATCTTCCAAGCGATGAAATGAACCTTCCAAGTATCTTTGTATGTAAGAATAAGCCTGTTACAAACTAACAGATTCTCCCACTGTTTTCCCCCATGAGTTTGGGAAGCTTATCTGTTTACAATCATCACCTCTGTTTCTGCAGGGGAAGGCTGGGAAGCTTGTGACTTGCAAAAAAGTATTTATGCATGTGCTGAGTGGGGTGGAGTAGGAATGGATACAGACTGGGAACATTGTGATTCCAGAGCTCTTAGAAAACTGTTAATATGATGATGAAAGCTCCACATAGATCTGTTACACATTACTGGGCCATTTTGCAAGGTTTCTTTGTGTATGGCAATTACTAAGTCCCTGCAAATACCTGTGAAATTTTCACCTGCTAGAAGCAAAATAACTTCTCTTTGCCTAGACAAATACAGTGATAAAGATGCTTAAAAATACAGCGCAAAGGTTCTCTGCCTCGAGAACGCTTCAGACTGTTTTGGTATCTAAGACCTCTTACACAGGTTATACTGAAGACCTGTGCACTTCTGGAAAAGAGGCTAGAGACCAGCTGAGGTGTCTGGGGGCATCTTAAATGGCATTAGAAACTATTGTTTCTGTGGTAACCAAATCCCACATACATTTTTTTAGGGTTTTTTTGTTTTGTTTTGTTTTGTTTTTCCTTTTTTTCTTTTTCAATTACAGAATGAAAAATATTATGGCTCCTTATTTCATTGTCCTAAGTACTTGTGTGTGTGTACATTTATAAACAACATTAGGGCATTACACAGCAGCAGCAGCTTGAAGAAAAATGATAGCAAGTAACGCAGGCTTGCCTGGCAATAGAGAAACTCACTGCACTTCTTAACTGCTCTTTTTCCAAGATCTGGATTTTTTTAAATGTGAAAGTTTGTTTAGAATGTGCAATATCAAGAGCTAGGTGTTTGAAAAAGACTTAATGTTGAGTTGTAGCTAACTGTTTGTTCTGGAAAGTACTAGTAAAAGATATATATGTATATAACTATAAAATCTGATATATATTTATACATATGTACATTATATATATTTAATTGTGTCAGCTCATCCGCAGAATCAGCTATTCTAAAATGGGGAGTAGAGGTAAGCACAAGCTCAAAGTTTCTGTGAAATATCAAGCCTAGGTAGTCAAGACAGAGAAAAGTATAGTACAGAAATATAGAGACAGCAGGGACTAAAAGCAGTAACGCTTTCAGCTTACACCATGGGACTCTCTCCTCTGTGACTATGTATGATATCTCTGTCGTTATGCAGCTGCACAACACTGGGCTTCAGAAATTTGCAGCCAGAGCAAAAGGAGACTCCAGAGGTGCAGATCACTACTTTCTGAGATACAGAACAAACTTGAAGACAACTCCTAGTTCACATGATATACAGCATGGTAAGAACCATGTGGTTGAAGGAGCTATGGACCGGATAAAAACCATAAGGATTTCAGGATTTCTAGATGGAGTATTGAATGGAACTACTTCAGGTTCTCTTCATTTTTTTAACGTAATATCATATTTAGAGAGAGATTTTGGCTCAGCACTTCTTTATTTTCCTTCATCTGCAAGGAAAGGGCAGCTCAACTACCTCTGTGGGATTCTAAACAGGATTTAAAGAGATGAATGGTCAATTTTACAGATGGGCTAGTGGTTTTCTATGTTCCCCACCTACCTGATACACTTACAGGAATTGGGCCAAGAAGCAGAATCCTGATGGAATCCTGGCCTCAGTGAAATCAAGGCAAAATTTTTATAAGGTAGAGATATCAAAGGTAATCTCAAATTGTTTGAACAATGAAAGGGTCTCCAAACTCATGCATGTTGTGAAGTCTGACTTCATGCAGCTGTGAATAGAAGAAATAAAGAGCAGATATGCCCATTTGACAGAAGACGGGGTTTTTTTGAAAGGTCTGACAGCCTCATTTCTGTGAAGAGCAGAGCTAATGCAATTATAAACACAGAAAAAAAGGCCTCTCAAACTGTTCTAGCCAAAGCCACATGTTTAAAATGCATTACAATGGGTGTTAGACTCAACCAGTGACTATCAGGATCTAGCCAATAAATAAATAGCAATAACTTTAATTACAAATCTGCAATAGAACTCATGGAAGGAAGAGAAAAATGATGTCTGGAGCTAATTAATATTAAAAATTCAACAAACAAGAGAAAGATAAACAGAATGAGATCATCTTCAAGTACTACGAGGAGCTAAACTGTGGTGTATTCCCTAGGCAGGGTTGAAAACAGTGACAAGCCTAAATCAATTTTCCTGGGAATCACAAGTGTTTTGAAGGGCATCTGAGCTACATATTGCACAAACACTCCTGATACCTAATTCCAAAGATCTCAATGCCAGGTATGGTGATTTAAAATCCCTCAGTTTTCTCATGCCAGCAGAATTCTCATAAACACAGGCATGCCCAATATGTTGACTGTGTGATTTCATATAAAACAATGATTATCCTCCAAGTCTGTACACAAGGGTTGTATAAATGGTACAATTTCATGCAACAGTTTTATCTGAAGCAGCTGGCAACTGTGCACTTACACGAGCACATCTATCAACAACTCTAATCCTTTTCAAATACAAGACTTGCATTACAAAAAATACAACTATTTTAAACCTGAAATTATCTCTGTCTTAGCTATGTCTTCGGATTGGTCTGAGCAAGTGCTGGTCCTATGTCTTGTACTATAAAGCATACTAGTAGGCATCATTGCAGTAGCACAGTTATTAAAAGGCATTGATCAAGCCAGTTAGTATTCATCAACAGTTGGTGTCTCTCAGCACTGCATGTGGCCCTGGTGAGAGACATTTGACTGACACTTCTCCTCTATTCATCCACAGAATAGAGAGTGAAGAGATATGTGTAATATTTGTTTGCAGTCTAATAGTCTGTACCATCCCTAGAAATGGCAATATCCAGTGGTCGCCTGAGTCTCAGGGAAGTCTACCCCTGATTTCAGTGACTCTTGCTTTGGTCTGCAGTCACCCAGTTGTGGAACCCTGTTGCTGGAAATGACAGAGCAGCAGGTGTGACCGTGGTTTTCATACCACCCTGCAGATCTGGGTCCAATAGGAACTCAAGTGAGGCTGTGACTACTTAATAATTAATTTCAGACAGGCTACTAGACCATTGATTTTCCACAGGCTTAATCTGACAACTAAAAGACATTGATGGTTGAAGGTTTGTCCATTCATTTTCAAATACTCCAAAGGTGCACTATGCTTTCTCTTTTCCCCCTTGTTTTCTTCTCACTGTAATACCCATGGTTACAATTAATTTCTTAGTGGAGACATGCCCAAATATTGCAGATTACTGTAATGTTACAACTGGCTCCACTGTGAATGCTTGAAGTTACTAATAAAAAATTCTAAGCCAAGCAATAAAATGTTATTTAATTTCAGTAATTTAAAACTAAGCTCAAAACACAGAGAATGAAGATTCCTCTCCTCCATAAAACTGTTCCATAGTTGTACTATCAAGGCAGATAAGGAGAACATATTTCACTCCCTATGTCTTTACTTCAGTAGGTCTTTTTTCTCTTATGGAAAAAACACAAGTGAACCTTTAATACCAGCCAAATCTGGCTGTGAGGCAGCAGAAGAAACTCTGGTTCATACTGCTGTCTCAGCATAACTTTATCTGTTTAAAAATTTTCAGTAGAGCTTGCAGCAGAACAAGAAATTGTTTCCCTGTGAAAAACTAATGATAAAAATGGGGAAAAAAATCAATTAAAAAAGTAAATTCTTTTCCCAGTAGCCATCCTGACAGCTGTCAAGTTTGTGGATGACAAAACCAGGTTTTTACATAGAATTTTGAGAAATATCAGCAACAGTTAATACAAAAATACCTATTCTTGTAAAAAAAAAAAAAAAAGGCAATAAAACACACAGGAGCTGATTGTTCATTAAAAATATCTCATTAGCTGCTCTTCAGACCTTGTTTGTGTCTCGTTTCCATGTCTGTTAGAAACTTAAAAAGGAATGAGGAAGAAAATGCTGTAAAGTTTCAGAGAATTAAAGGAAAAATAACCTTAGTGACAGCTAAGGCTGTGTGATAATTGTGCAGGTGATGCATGCTCTGTCTTGTTTTTTCCAAGACAGAACCAATGCATTACAGAAGAGGAAACTGAGGCAGCACTGGGGAAAGCCTAGAAGTAACCGCCATACAAAACTTAAGAGCTTCCCGAATTTTGATGGTTTTTCTTGTGTGGTTAAACCCATAGCTGGTGTAAATCACCTCTTCAAGGAAAAAGCAACTATCGCAGTGTACTATAGCCTCATGGCAGAGTCAAGTTCTTCCAGCAGAAAAAAGTCAAGTTTGTATGCAGCTTGTTTCACAACTCATTCTGCCACAGATTTCCAATTCATTAAGTCAACTAATCTTCCTTCACCTTAATTTTCCCTTTGAAATATGCTAAGGATATTACATACATTATCACATATTAGCTCCTAGAAGTAAAAACAGGGAAAAAATATTTGTACATTTTTGGACCCTGCCTAATTCTAGGCAAGAGAAGCAGATGAGCTTGCATAAATCATCAGGATGACTATGTAGCAATGGGCCTTGGAGGGGGCTTTCTTCCTCAGGCAGAACTACCAATTGCACAGCACAGCACCACTTTTCTTTGGGGCTTCGCATTGCTGGGCTATTGCATTCCTAGTCCTGGCTCTCTTCCATAATAGAAATCGTTGATCATGCATAACTTGCAAAAGTACATTGTGGTTTAGTCTTCCTGTCTACTAAGGACAGTGTTTGGCAAGCAAAAAGATGTGGAGGTGAGGATCTCTGGATTGTGTGAGTATGCGCACATGCACTGAAAGGAGAAGGGGCTTCAGAAAACGTCAGCTCTTGGGAGTAACTTCTGGAAAGATTTCCAGGACTTGGAAAATGTCGTGATTAAAACCAGTTGTTCTCTTTCTTATCTTCTGTCAAACTTGAGAAGTGTAATGACAGCTCTTAAAGATCGCACTCTCCAAGGATTGGGAACGCTCAGAGTGGCACGTGAGCCAAAGAGAGTGAGGGAGATAAAAAAAAATCGGGGGTGAAAGTTCCCCTTTGCATATCACAGAAATGTGGGCATGCTTTGGTTTGCCTCCCAACTAATGGTATAAAAATGTTTCATCTTTGAATGTGTTTGGCTTTAGAGTGAAAATCTAATTGATATTAATATCACAAACATTGCACTGTGTTCCAAAATGAGCTTTTTTGGCTCACACTGTGAAATGTCAGCTTAGAAAATAAGAGCACTTTGTTGTGGTAGCTTTTGATTGTCATATGTGTATATGCATCACACACACACACTCACACACAAACAAATCTGTTTAGCGACGGCCTCCAAAACAGGGTCTTTGGAAAGGTTACCACTCCACCATATGTAGGACTTTGATTTATAGTTATATTTTTCACAGCATGACAGACATTGTTGGTGAACTGAGGCTGTGATAAAATCGTAGAGGTGTAAAGTTTCACTGGCTGGATGGTAAAGAGCGAGTCAGAGAGAGTGTAATGCGAGTCGAGAGCTGCTCTCCAAATGAATGAACTTGTATTGTGGATCTGGTTACAGCCGGCACACTGCCTTAATCCATCAACAGCAAGTTCACTTACAAACCAGCCTTTGTTTTTAATCCATGAGCCTTTGGGGATTCACAATAATCAAATGACCAATCAGAGGAACACATAAGAGGAAAAAAAAGATTGTTACAGTGAAGTTTGCTCCCAGCCACAAACTCTCCCTCAAACCCCCCCAGGTAATGCAGATAACAGTATAATGCACAGCATTAAGCTTACAGGCATTAAAACCTCTACGAGTTGAAAGTTAAGGCATGGCAAACCAGATCTAGTTACTTTCTGTGGGTGCTTCTCCAAGGCATGAGAAGGCTTTGATTTCAAACCACGTGTGCTCTCAGCACAGACACAGATTAGTGATGGAAGACAGCCATGGGGATTGTGATTGTTGCAGCTCACTTAGAGTTTTCTCTTGTTTTGAAGGAATGGATTTTGCAATTAAAATGTGTCAAGCTGAAATAACATATGTTCCTTGGCAAGAGTGTGATATTATGCCTTGGGGTGCGTCTATGTATACATAAACAAATACTTTTATTTAAAAATGTGTATGTGTGTTTTATTCTCTCAGTTTAGCATAAGTACAAACATAAAGTCACCTTTTGGCTACTTTTCCTTGCAGAGAGACTATGCTAAATATCCATCCCTGCTCAACAGCCCACACTAGGGTGGCAGCCACATCCATAAAGATGGAATTGGAGACAGACCACAGTTCCCATGTTAGTGGGATATTTTGCTGTCTACTCCTACACCATAACCCTGGGCTACCTGGGCCACCCCATGTAGCTGCTGTCCCTGCAGTCCCTCAAGATAGACCCAGAAGAGGAAGTGCAGCATGGCTTACTCAGTGCCATATGGCTAAGCTCCTCAGTGTGCAAGTGCATGCGTGCGGCAGCGGGGTCTCAGGGGTGGCCAGGGGAAGGTGACAAGACGCACACACCATGCCATTAAAGGAGTGACAGATGGTGATGAAAGTGCCATAAAACCACAAGTACTGACAGCTCATGATCATGACTGAAGCAGCTGCTGAGGTATCACATAGTAAACAGCCCCCCTGTTAGGGCAAAACCTTCACAGCAGCTATCACATAGACTGTCAGCTCCTGCAAATGCTGCCCTGTCCTGCCACCAACCCACCTCATCCATGCCTTCCTCAGGCAGGGGATGCCATGGGGTGAAAGGCAAGTGAAGGAGAGGGACTGTGAGATGCTTAATGGCGAGACTGGAAGAAACTCTTTTGTGCACTGGGCAATCTAATATGAGCACAGAAATGGGAAGATAGGCACAAGGTCTCCCATGCCAGAGCATGGGAGGCGTATTGGTGCCATCAAGCAGTCAGTACACATTTCTTGGTACTCCTCCCCAGCCTGGTCTCCCAGATGTTTAGCCTGAATCCACTTGCAGGAAGGTCTCATACCCAAGAGCCTGGCCAGCTCCTCCGCAGTGAGAGACCATCTGACCAGCGTTAAGTCTCTCAGTCTTCAGGTATTATGAGTGCCCAGCTTCCTTTAGAGACTACCATGATACCTTGAGAAATCTCTCTTTACGTCTTATTCATATCATGCTAGAGAGAGAAACATACAGTATTTCCTCTACATGGAAGTTTCCTCTAGCTGGAAACTAGAGCTCTCTGCTCTTAGGGAACTCTTCCTTTAACCCATAAGGAAGCTGAGATGCCACAGCCTTTTCTCAGGAAAACCAATATGGAACACCAGTGCTCATCTTGAAAGTCTTTCCTACACCTTTTTATATACATGTGTGTGTGTATGTATAGATATATACACGCACACGTCATCAAATGTATGTTTCCAAAACCAGGACATACATACACACAACACTTGGGCAGGGTGGCTGTGACAGCACATAAATTCTGCTGAAATTCCTGAGTTCACTCTACTCTCCCACCCAGCTTTCGTGGAAATAGTGAGCTTTGATGCATAGAGGAACAATAAAAGGGGCAGAAGTTATCCCTTGTGTTTGATCTTTCGATACTGTTGGTACGGCTGCCCTTAGGGTAGGGAGCCAGCAGAGTCCTCTAAAAGCATTTCAGGTCATTCCTTTCAGAGGAATGCATAGCATGTTTGCTGGTCCAAATGTAGGGCCACAGAAGTACTCTTGGGCTATTTCATATCATTATGGTGGTCCCACATGTACATATGATTAATACTGCATAGGTTGGAGCACTTAGGTGCCTAATTTACTTTGTTTTCAGTAAGCAGAGAAGGCAGGAGAGTCACTCCTGTCATCTACAGCCTGGACTGTCTGCAGCAGGTGCTCCTTTCTAACCTAGCCTGAGCTCTGTTGAAAACAAGAGACACAGAGAGTGCCTGCTTTCCTCTATGCACTGGGAAAGGAACTGGGAGCTTCTTCACTGTGGAAATACTGTACAATGAGCAACACAGTCTGCTGGAAAAAATTAGCTGGACTACTTGTCATATGAAAGGCTCTGTTCTCACCCAAATAAAAACTTAAAAATATGCTGACTTCAAAAGAAATAGTATGATTTTTCTTTTTTTTCATGAAGTAATCTTTTACCAGCTGGGTTTTGACTTTTCTTATTTTTTATTCTTTCATGACATAGTAGGAATAATTTACTAATAGCACATCATTAAAATAGTTCACAAGTTTATTTTAAGGCTTTTTTCTGAAGTAGGCTTTAGTACGTAATGCTGAGGAAAACATCTTGTCTCCTTTTCTTGACCCGTTTGATGTAACAAATAGGCTTGAGATGTAGATCAAAGTACAGCTTTGGGGTGGGGTGCACCAGTCAGATGATGTCCACTGGTACATTTTAATACACAATTTTATTTTGCCTCACTCCCTGCTTCCCACTCTGCCTCTCACCTGTGCTGGAACTCTTGAAAAGTCCTTTCACCCTGGTATGCCCTTCCTTTCCTTGCATTTACCTCATCTGGACTCTGTGCGGATTTGCAGCTTATTCCAGCTTTCCTTTGGAGGGAAATCTACACAGCAAGCCTGAAGTTATTTTCCATTTGTACCACAGCAGTTTAGCCATGGCAAAACCCTGTCCAAGGCGCTGTCTTTTTTAGCAACACCAATGAGCCCACGCAAATCTCCATGTGGCTGTTCCTTAGAAAGCATCCAGCATTTGATCTTGCTCATTTAGCCACTTGCGTTCTATTCCAGTCCGCCAAGAGACATATGGCATCTTCACCACTGAGTCTCTTACAATCTGCTTCTGCCTTCTTTCTTTTCTATTTCCATGTCTTTCTTTGGACAAAAGTTTTTAAACTTTGCCAGTGTATGGACCACTGTTTTTGGGGGACGCATGGGTGTGGACTTCTGTGTAAAGAATTTAAGTGTCCTGACTACATGCTTAGTATTCACCACTAGCTTCTGTGGCAAACTTAAAAGTCATCTATAGAGAACAGATCGCAAGCTAAAAACCACTGTTCTGTGGTATTTAGATACTTATGTCTATACTTAGTTATGAAAATGGTACTTATCTAGGAAAACATAGATCATCAGGCTGCAATGTTAAAAATATTCATGATTTTCAACGTCTCTACTCCAGAACCATGGTGTTGGTACGAGAATCTCTTTTCCTCAAAATAAACATAAGAGAAAGATCTTATGAGTGCTGAGGAATGATTCCAACATGAACTCTGTACATTTCAACACCAGAAGTCTTTGTACAAAGCAGAGTAATTCCTTTGCCCCCTCCCTTCATCCAGCCTCCTCTAAGTGTGCTCGTTTTTAAATCTCATGCTTTTGGAGTGGGTTAGGCTTCACAACAGCAAAGCAGAAAGGAGCAAAAAAGTTTGAGTATCACCATCACGATCAGCATATTGCAAATGGTTTGTCATCTACTGGAAAATGAGACTGAAGCTACAGGTGGCAATGAAAAGACAAAGCACTAGTGACAGTGCAGGCAGACGTCAAGTGCTTCCTGTCATGAATCCAGACATCTAGAAGAACACTGAACACTGACTTAATATCTTAAAGGATACATGTATAGGTTACTAGAAGCTTGGACTTACAATTAGATTTATAAATTCCCTTTAGAGATTAAAGGTTTTTTCTGAATTAATTTCTTGCTTTATTGATTTTTTTTGTGTTGTTTATGTTGCATTGTACTTTATACTCATTCATCATCTGAACATGGATAAACTAGATTAAGAAAGTACACAAATATTTGACTTATGGTTAATTATCATCATCAAGCCTAACAAAGACCTGATAATTACACAAACCTCTGTTCCCTCGTTCGTAGGAACCAAGCTTCAACTTGACAAAGAACTAATATTTTGCTAAGGTAAGAAAGCTGAAATCAGTGTTGGTTTATTACCTTATTATTGATAAACATGGACTGCTAGAATGTTTTAACAGTGATCCAGCCCAGCAATTCTTTACTCTTACAGGCTCTGTGCGTAAGCTTAGGCCCTTAAATGGGTGAACTATTCTTAGCCTTATGTGGTGAATACCCAGGAATGTTTCATGGGCAGAATATTAAGGACAGAAGATGGTCCTAACAGTGCTTGGCAAAGGGAGATGGGATTTAAGGAAAATTTGCTTTGATGCTGGTGAGACCTAACTACTGCCTTCTGATACTGCCCCAACATACAAAATTAGCTTTAAACTTGCATTCCAGATGAATGATGGGGAATGAGAGCAAAAGGGATTTGGGTTAAAGCCTGTGGAACTAGATCCAAGCCCAGGATCTGGCCAGGTTTAAAACCAGTCTGGATCTCTTAGGCTGGGAATTCCCTGACTGAGAAACTCTTTAGCCACTTCCTAAATAACAACCTTCCTCTTTAATTGCCTCATAGGAAACACAACATACCTGGTCCAAATGCTATTTGGGGCTGGCGCAATTACCACTGGATGCCACAAGGATGCTTTAGAACTGCAGACATATTATATAGACTTGACTTGTAGGCTTCTCCTTTCAAATATGCTCAGTGAACATAGGAATCCTCTACAAATCCTGCCCTACAGTTGTGCTTGCTTGTTATCATCAAAGCAAACGAGTTTAGCCAAGCAAAATAAATACACTATTTAAGAAAAAAAAAAAAAAAGAGAGAGAAAAAGAAAAACAAACCAACAAAGCTTCTACAGCTATCCTAAAAAACTAATCCAGTTACACTACAGTATAAAGTGAAACCACGTGTAAATAATTACTACAACCCTGTATTAATTTATATTGCTTAGCAGATACAAGAAGTGACTAAACTGCAGTTGCATATGAATACATTTTGGGAATGGATGGCAGGTATTTATGCACTGTTATAGAGCTTTGTGACTACCAGGCTGTACATTTCTAGCAAATATTATTTGTTTCATGGTAAGAATGAGCCTTTCTTCAGCTTTCTTTTAAATCATTGTAATTACATCTGCACTAGCTAAACAATGAGGGAGATACTTGGCCTATCATTTTGGAGCCTTTCTGGGCTGGAACAGAGCAGCTATTAAAATAGCACCACATAAATATCTGATACTTTGAAGGCATAATCTCAGGACTCCTCCCTGAAACAAACCCAACCTACCAAGCAACAACACCTCATCCATTTAAAGGGAGAGGGAAGATGGGCTGCGTTTTTTGTCTTGTGCAAGAACCACAACTACCCTTGCTGGGAGGAGTAGCGAGCGGTCTTCAATAATCACAACCGACGGGGTTCTTCGTTTTACATCTCTAGCCCCAGAGCATCACGTAAGGGTGTTGATTTAGGAGAGACACAGAGGAAATAGTGCCACCTACTGAAGTAATTATTTTTAGCACTCTAATTTCTTGACAAGGTTCCTTTCTGCTGTCTAAAGATGCTGCAGCATCAATATGGAATTAATCACAGTCAATAGCTCCTCTCTCCCCCTATTTTCTTTCAGTAACCAAAAATAGCACTGCGATAAAACCAAAACCCAATCCTCAGAGTTCTCCAAAGCAAGCAATAGACTACTATCAAGCGACATTATTATAAAGCTATTAAATAGAGAAATCAAACCTTAGTATAAGGGTGTCTTTAAGCCTAGGGAAACTTTGAAGCTAGATGTACTCTGATCATATTTACATGACTGAAGGACTACAAAGTTATTCTAGTGGGAGCAATTCCACTCTGTGATTTTCTTCCAAACTAAGTTAGGGTCGGACCAATAGCCTTGAACTACAAATCTGAAATTAGTTGCTATAAGGATGATGACTTTAAAAACCCTGACTTGAAAAGCTGAGGTTACTTTTTAATCTCTCTCTCTCTTTTTAGGGTTAGGGTAAACAGAACTCTTACTAAAGCATGGTGATAAAAATATACCCTCTTTCCCCAATATCAGTGAATGTGTATAATAACACCAAGCTAAAGAACAGCACTTTCTCTTTTCAGCAGGAGGAAGAAATACACCAATGTTCTCTCTTCAGATATTGATTAGTGTTGCCATGCACTGCCAAACAGCTATGTAGAGTTACTTCACTGGCAGCTACTTATCAGCAATGAGTGAAGTGGTCCCTACAGTTTCCCTTCACTACTGCATAGACCTAAATAGTTAATGCTTGCAACGCATGGTGAGAGGCTTGTTAAGAATGCTCTAGGAACACAGTGACATAACAATCGCACCATGTGCTGTAAACTGAATTCACCAGTAGAATTATTAACAACCAAAGTAATAAATAACAACAATAAAATGTTGCAATTTGAAAGTCATCTCAAGCTTCTTCCACAGAAGATCTAGCCAATTCAGGATGAGTTTCTGCTGACCCACCAGTAATTTTATTGCTGAAAAGGCAATGCAGCATGTCATACCATGATAGATTTGGGCTTTTCTGACATCCAGCTGCTTACTGTTATTGTTGGCTCTTGCTGAAGTACTGGAGATAACACAGGTGTTCTGTGCTGTTAGAGCTGTCTGTGCTAGAGAGAAATCAGGGATAAGCATGGCATGAGGATACGTCTGCTTTGGTGAGTAAGAGCAAGCAGTCAGATGGTATGGAGAAAAATGTCAAATAGGCTATTTTTTTGGTCTGCTTCAAAATTAATGGAGGGTTATTTTATCAGGTTTCTTCATGTTGAACAAAGAGGATGATCTATAAATAGAGATCTCTGTTAGCTGATTTTTTCACCATACTTTTGCTGATGAGTTGAATGACTCCTACTTGGTCTGATCACACACGCCATAACTATTAGTATGCATGTAGTCATGTGTTTCGCAAGTTTAAAGCTAGTACCTGTGTCTAGCTCATCACTAAGAGTCATCCTCTATCTACAGATGGGCAAACCGATGTGGTGACCAACTGACCATTGCTTCATCTTTAGGTGAAGCAATTTCTGCAAAGCTACATGTTAAGTCTGAGAAAAAGCCTTAGTCAGGACACAGGTGCTTCTCAATCCGAAAAGAATGTTTGAATAACCAGTTAGAGCAGACAGGATAGTTACCACAAAACACAAACTCACGTGAGTGGTATCTCCAGTGTCAAGGAAGCAATACGAAGCTAATCCTATGCCTCTGTTTTTATAAAAATGCTTGACAAATATAATGAGTAAATAAATGGCTGCCTCTGAGTTATTTACAGTGCTGTTAACCAGTATGTAGGCTTCAGAATTGATCACCAGAGTCAACAAAGGGTTGAACAAACATATCCGTGGTTGAGTATTTGTATTTGAGATTAAGTACACATATACGACTGTGAACACATGTGTTCAGCCAAACTATTGAGGCTGATTATGAAGAGACATTGGACTGTGTATTATATGGCATTTTGGTCAAAAAACCCCAAACATTTTGCGCAACTAACTTGTACTTGTCCTCATCTCCTTGAATCTAATCACTTACTTGGGACTCTTGTCAATACTTTACAATGAGCTTTGACCTGATAATTTTTAAATAAGTTGCTTTTGGTTTCTCCAAAGGTGTTTTTGTTTCCCCTCTACCAATGTTATGTTGTCTAAGCCCTTAGTATCCTTTGAAAGGAGCAGTCCAATAACAAAGGTTCCTTCCCCACATCCCTGGAAAAACAAGGAAATAAACAGTATGCATCCTTGCTGGAGCTCTACTTGACCTAAGGACAGTAACAACAGGAAAAAAAAGATCAGTGAGACCCTTTTCTACTTCAGGCTAAATTTTTCATATTGCAAATAAATTAAAGACCAAAAGTGATTCATGGACTGAATTTGCTCCTCTGCAGCAGTGCAGAGTGCAAGTGAGCATGTATTCAGTTGGGCTGATACTACAACTCTTCAAAAGGGACTTGAATAAACAACAGAGCCAGAAATAACCCAGTGGTAAACCCAAGTAAAGGCAAACAGTTTCACTTTTGCATTTGTGTTTACCTTCTTTTAACTGGATTTTTTAAAACCTTTGGAGAGCCACAACAACCCGAGATCTCGTCTTTTCACAGTACATCCACCATCCAGGAACTGAAATACCAGAAGATCAATTCTTGCAGTATTTGGGCTTTAGAAATCACTCCCCTTAGACATTTTAAAGAAGACTCTGAAAATAAATCAGTTTGAATATGAGAGAATTTGTGCACCTCTTGGCATATGAAGCTTTTACACATAAAGTAGTATCTTGTTCAGGGAAAAAAATAAAAAAGGTGTTTTATATAGTATTATATAGTTAGGAAACCTGGAGCACCACTGCCTTCAGAGAAATAGATGACTCGGCTCAAGTTGGGGTTAGCTGGACAGATGCTCTGCTAGGCTAATCAAGGTTCCCAGACTCCAATGACTTTGTGGTAAAGACAGATTTACTGTGAAGAGGAAATGCCCACCTGCCTTCTGCCAGGCAGCGAGCAAACAGCCCTTGGGGAATTCTATGCCTGCAGCTCTTACGTAGTATTCTGACCCTACTTGAGATCCAATCTAGGTTGTTAGCAAACAATATTCACCTTCTTCTGGTATATTTTTACATGTTCTACTTGTATTTTTGCATAGTTTATTTGGAAAGCTTTTGTCCTTCAGGTTTGATTGGTGTGACTTGGGAGTTAGTACCAAAATGTACCTCCTACTGCTCCTACTGTTTATTTATGGCTTTGGACTACAGTAAGGAGCTGGTCAGAGACAGAGGGTGGGTTTCTCCTGCTGAAAGATAACAGCCTGTGTTGTGGGAAGGAGTTCAGTCCTATTGACATTCCCACCTTGTGGGTATAATTAACACTGTTGGTACCACTGGTAATAATACCCTTGCTGGCTGTCTCACCACTGAGGCCAGGCACTGGACACTTCCTATGCAGCCCTCCCAGGGAGAAGAGCAGGTGAGCAAGCTCACAGCGCCCAAGCCAGTCCTATTTCTAACAGAAAAGTGCTCACTTTCTGTGGCTGCCAGTCTAGTACCTTTTGTCAGCACCAAATTTTCATGGGATGAAAAAAGAGATTAAAATCAAAATCATTCTTCTGCTTCATGTAAGAGATTTCAGGTGCAGTGGTTTATATCCTGAATAACAAGCTACTTGACTAGAAGCTGATTTTTAACAATGCCATGTTCTTATATTCAAAAAAACCCCAAGCTGCATGCACTGTATCTACACAACCTGTTTCACTCTGGGTCTATTTTAACAGGGTTTTAAAGCTATTTCACCTGAGTGCCTGCTGATTAGCATGCTGAGTTTTTTAAACCAATCCATTGAATTCACTTCCTTTCTGTGTCCCCAGTGACCATTCACCTATAGAAATATATAGACAAACAAGGCCACAGGTGCAGAAAATTGGGCATTTCCTGCTGTTTATTACAATGTTGACCTCAGGGATTTGTTGTAGGGGGTGGTGGGGAGAAGGGAAGAAAAAGAAGAAATACACTCTTTGCAATAGGATTCCGCTAAAATCCTACCTTCCTTTTCTTGTGAAGCTAAAAAAATAGCCTCATAGCTGCCAACAAACACAGACATTGAATTATTAGGAGGTGGAGTATGGGCAGGGGCATTTCTTTCACATCTATGAAAGGAAATCTGAAAAACTGCTGCTGCCCAGAAATCCTGCTCTTCCCTCAGCCCACCTCCCTCTCTGCAGCTTGCCTTCTGGTTATACTTGAGCACAAGAATTTGCTCTGCCTTGTGGCTGCCTGGCCTGATCCCTGGTTACAGACACACAAGCACAGGAAGAAACAGTCACCTGCTTGACATACCAGTGATGTGGTTTGTGCTGAGAAGGCAAGCTTGGAGGGGTCTCTTCTTGTGAATGAATGGCCCTCATCCAAACCTGCATGCCTCCTGCTGCAGGCTGCACTGCCTCAGGGCAGCCCTGGTTCCCCTTCAGGCACACAGTAGAGATCCCCAGATGAAGTGGGCTTTGCCCACAGGAAGATATCAAATCTTTTTGGATATAAAGTGGAACAACTACTGAGTGGGTCAGACGTTAAAAATCACGTTGCTGACTGGACAGTGATGGTGAATGGGTTAATGCCACCCAGCACTTACCCGGGTCATCCTTCCTTGTAGTGAGAGCTAAGTCAAAGCAGCACACAGGGGCTGAAGCAGGAGATGGATGTACTGGAGTGTGAGTGTGTGTAAGGGTTCAGCTTCTGTCTCTGTCTGTGAAGGTGTTTTGGAACAATTTATATGGCTCAATCTCAGTGGATTGCGTTAAAGCATCTAGTATGGGCTAACCCCTGACTCACAGAGCTTACAGTCAACTTAAGAATCAGAGACCACGGACAGAAGAAAGCATGTATTATTCCCAAAATTAATAATGTTGATTTGATGTGCAGAGAGAATAAACAGCTTGTTAGGGTGGTGTTTCTCATCTGGAAATTGAACTCATTTCTACTCAGCACCAGTTTGGTGCCTTAATCAGATGACTGCTTTTCCTTAAAGCAAAGTGCTTCTAATGCTCACACTGATTTAGTCTAAGATTGGCAAGACTGTTTAGGTGTGTAGGACCTCTGGAAACTAATGTGCATCTGGTCAGACTGGCCTGGAGGTAAAGGCTACTTACTGCTTGAGTTAGTGAAGATAGGCACTCTGCGTTTTGCTGTACATCTAAGGTATAAAGCTGACCTGCAGTAAGTAACCTACTCCCTCAGACTGGTCTGAATTTCATCTGTCCTGTTTTTATAGGCACTTCAGAACATGCATGAAGGTTTACAGCAGAAAGATACTTTTTATATGCCTACATAGGAATATCAATGAGAGCTCATTTATTTTGTTCAAAGTCGGTGCCAAAGAAAACCTCTCTGAGAAACCTGGACTCCAAAGCACTTTGAAGCACACAGCAAAATCTGAGCAAAAAGGTAAAAGGTTGCATAAGGCTGGGCTTTGGTGGGCAGTGATGACTATGTCATGTCTATGATGTTCTCAGCTCCTGAGTCACAAATAGAAGATTCTCATTGGTTACTACTTGATATTACAATCTATTGCTAATAATTGGGAAGAACTCAGATCATGGCTCTGCATTTTTATGATATCTTTCCTCTCTCAGCACCATATTTCTGTGGCATGATTAGTCAGAGGACCTTCAGCCTGTTGCTTTAGGATCCTGCCCGTTGCCTGCAGTAGAGCTGTTCCATAGAAACACTTTTCTATGCCTTTGCCTTTAATAACTGTGACCAAAAAGTCTAGATAACAAACTCAGTTAACACAACCAAGGGAAGCTTGCACACCAGAGAATGGGTTTCAAGCAGTTTGAACTCCCTTCTGATAATGCAGAGGTACCTGTCTTAATATTTAATGACAGATGGGCCAGAAAACTAATCTACTCTCATTCAGGCTGCAGAGGCTCCTATTACACTGCCTGTTGAGACTGACATCCATATTCTTTATCCAGGGCAGACCCACAGCCATGTTTGAGTCCAGCTTCACCTGTGGACATAATCTGGTGGTGGAGCACAGACATCAGCTGACATTGATGCAGTACTGAAAACAGAAAGGGAACGACCTACTGGGGACATCAAGGGGTCCTAGGTCACCAAGGGTGACCATAGAATCACAAGGATGGATAAGGTCTGTGGGGATTCTGAGTATTATTTGGTGGGAAATGGTTGCTACCACATCATGTGCATCCCACTGGAGATGGCTAGGCCTTGGCCAGGACACCTGGGGGCCCCTGGAGACAAAGCAGGTTTTTATCTAGAAGGCCATTTTTAAGGTACTGTGCGGCCACAGATAAATGTCTGCTTAGATATTTTTATTTCGTTTCCTTTTTCTGACATATGTCTAAGAATACAGGTCCCAAAATTTTAAGACTAATGATGTCAATATAATGTCAATTAACACAGTGTTAATTACTACTTTATGTCTTCCTTGGCTTGGACAAATTCATAGATTAAGAGATGTGTTTAAAAGCAGTAAAATACATATGACTTGGGAGAGTTTCTCTCCATCCCCTCATGCTCACTTTGATGAGCTAACAAAAAACCATGGTTTGCTTTGAATTATGAATTAGCTTCTATTAGTTAACAAACCTCAGGTCACGAAAATCAAGCAATTCTTTCCTGTAATACAGGCAGAACTTCATTTTAACTCCCAATACGAAGAGGGTTATTCTGGAAAAGAAACCTTAGACATGACCAAGTCTGGCAAGGTACAGGGAGATGGGCATTTGCTCCCACCATCCCCTGTAGAAACTATCCAGTTGTTAGAATTTTTTTTCTCTCATTTGTTTCTTTCTCTTTTTATCTCCCCCTCCTCCACCCCCATGGGTCTCTCTGGGTCATTTCACATTCTTTCCTTATTCTCCTTCCTTCTTGCCCCTTGTTATAAATTGTACTTTTTATTCCCACTGCCTCTTTTCTCAGCTACTTCTTATGAGAATAGAAACACAAACGCAAATGAAAACTTCAAACCTATGGATACATGTTTGATTAGAAAACATGCAGGGATTCCCCTCACCCCAAGTCCTTTTTAAACCCTTCTGTAAACAAACATGCCTATTTAGACAGTTTCTTTCTCTATCAATCTGCGAAAAGTTAATACAGTTTAGTGCCATTTTTGTTATGGAAACAGCCCTGTAAAAATACCATATGGTCCACTGAGGCCTGCCCTTATAACCCCAATAAATACAAATCACCCTAGAACTTATCATTGTAAGTTCAAATATGTAGCTAATGTAATCTCAAAAATCCTTCACAAAAAGAAAACAAACCAGCTCCTTTTAAACCCCTGACTTGCTGCTCTTGACTTCAGCTATTTGTTCAGTATTTCAACAACACTAAATAAATGTGCTGGAAATACTTATCACTTCTGAGTCACCCCCTTGCTATTCTAGATCCCAGACTCTTCAAATTAGCGACTATCTTAAAAAGATTACTGTGATTCATTCTCTTTGTCTCTTTCAGTATTGTCTTCAGCATATCTCTTGAGAGTCTCCTACTATCAATGCTACCTAATTTTGGCTAATCTTTCTTGAGAAGTCATTTCCCATCTGCCTGTTACAGGCTGTTTTGGCCGTTCTGTTTTGTACCTTTATTAACTCTGAAACATTAGTATAATTAATGGCAGACACCTCAGCTTATGCCTGACGTCAGAGAAGATTTTACTGTAATTTATATTCTGCATATAAACCCTATGAACAAAGTTTAAATAATATACATTGCAGAAGAGCATTACCTTCCATCATCTCCTCTGTAATATATGGCAATTAATTTGCCCTTCATTGCTTATTTATACATAAGCGGATAAATATGTATTTCAGACAACCAGAACCTTCCCCAATTCCTTGTGATTTATAACAGAATAATAAGCTTCAAGTAAAAAATCTGTTCTCATTATAAAAAAAAAAAGAACTAATATGGGTATTATGGATACAGTAGGAAATATGATCAGACAAACGGTATCATTTTATTATTTATCAACCATATTTTCCTACTGAGTATCTACAGTTATCTACATGTCAGGGAACATCATGAGAAACAGCCTGATTCCAATATCTCATTAAACTCTGGTTCTGAACTAACAGCTCTTTGAGAGATGTTCAAAAGTTTGGTTTTAAAAGCGAGTGGCATTTTTGGAGCCTCCCTTTCTGAGCTATCTGTATGATGTCTGATTTTTAGAACATATTTTTTTCTGTCAAGGAGTTCTAACATAGAAATATCAAAATATAAAGTAGAAAAAATCAAATAGTTGGTTTTGGATAATTTCAGTCTTCATGGCTCCACTGTCTTCTTGAAGTGCAGGTGAATGGGAAAGAAAACCAATGCTGTACGTGGTATTTTCAAGGACATGATCTTGGTCATTGCCATATCTTTTTTTCTTTTTTTAATTCTGCCCTTGGAGTGGATTAGTAACAGTGGAAGTCAAACAAAGGTAGCATATCACAAGCTACTCCTTGCTCTTCACATGGACCAGCTGAATCCTGCCTCTTTTTTAGGCTCATCTATTCCCTTGCCCCTCTTCCACTGCTGGATTTGTGTCAGTGAGAAAGAATAGCATAAATGTAACAACATTTGTACAAAAATTACTTGTGCTTCTGTTTTCTTAATTTCCAATGCTGCAATAACACCACGAATGATAGAAAACTAACTCTGAAATGTATTTGAGAATTTGTTCTGTGGGTGCTGCTACTCTCAATGTAAACTAAGGAATGGAAGCAGTGCCAGATGGGTTAGCTAATAAATGCCAATTAAAAAAGGGCCATTTGGGATCAACCCACACAGTAAAAAATTCTAAAAGCTAACAGTAGAGTAAATTACAAGACTGGAGATATATAAATACATATAAAGAAATTACTGTTTACTCAAAGATATTGCACAAGAAAAAGAAGATCAGACCAGTTCACTGCAAGGCTACAGGGGCAGTATAGAATGCAAGATTCAGTCTATATAGGCTTTCGGGGGAATTCTCAGGTAGCCTGAATGCCACATGCCTGTTGTGTTACTTATGTAAAAAGCACACCCACACTGATGTTCAGCGCGGAAAAAGGCTATGCTAAAGGCTGTATAAGTGCTGAGGGAAGGACTGGTGAGGGTTGCTTAATACTACTTTTGTCTCTGTTCTTGGAGCTGTCCTGAGTAGAGCTCTTAAGGCATGACGCAGCCCAGACTCCTAACCTTAATGTGTTAAGTACATTGTCCACTTTGGATTGTTCACTTAGCTGCAGCAAATGTTTCGTATTTTTTCCTGTCTGAGTACAATTAGAACTGCAGGATATTTGCCAGACAGGCTGAGACTCTTTCACCACCCTAAGCATCCCATTGCAGTATTGTGAAGAAAGATCAATCAAATCCCTCCTAGTTTCACCTCTAAACTAGATATTTTTAACTGTCTTTACAGATCTGTTTGGAGCAGAAATGTGTAGTGAGCTATACTGTTATCTGTACCAGGCTGCACTTTCATTCACAAAGAAATCATACAGGAAAACTGGGGTAGAGTGAATGAATTTATCAGTGAGCTAAGTATGGCATACGATAACAAAACCAACCTGTAAAAAGAAGAAATGACTACCCAAGAATAGAAGAACCCCACATTCCTCATGCCCTTTTGTATGCCTTCACATGCAAGTCTTAATGGTTTTTACAGGTGGTACGTCACCAAGTATGCATCACAATACCAGCGAGCAACAAGCATGTAGCCTTCTTGCAGACTAACAGCACACATTCCTAATTACCAAGATCTGATATACAGCTGATTATATTCCAGTTCTGAAAGCATTT
The DNA here is from genome assembly GCA_009867235.2 of Psittacus erithacus. NCBI lineage: Eukaryota > Metazoa > Chordata > Aves > Psittaciformes > Psittacidae > Psittacus > Psittacus erithacus. The sequence continues at coordinate 55,857 of WYDI02004176.1, read as the reverse complement.
AAGAAGTTGTTTTCCAAGTAAGTTTGTACTCAGCTTTCAGTACACTTATATTTGTGACCTTGTCCAAAAGAAAAAGACCTTACCGATACTATAGACATCTATTCAAATACAGCCCATTGTAAGAAACAGAAGCAAAACATAAACAGTTTATATTTTAGCAATATGAGACAAAGTGGCTAATAGTTGTATTATTGTAACTTTAATTATTTTTTCTCCATCTATTTATACATAGATCTATCTCCTGGTTTTCAGGACAAAAACTGGAAAAATAACTTTTTTCCCTACCAGGTTATGATCAAGTGCACTCTTTAGTCAAATAGTACTGCAAAAAACCTTTCTGTTGATACTGAATTACAACTGTGCCCCTTAATGTATTTCCTTTTCTTTTCTTAACATACATATCTTTGTTTGCAACTTGGCCTGTACTGTGTCTGTTAAATTAGAAGCACTTTTAGTTTGTCTGAAACTAAATCTTCTTGTGCTATAAAGCAGTGTGCCTATATATGACAACAAGCACGGTAGGGGTCCTACTATTTGAAATACAACAACCTCCAGTAGATCACAGGATTGGATGCAGCCTAAAGTCACTGCTATGCATTTTATGAAAAGTTGATCTAAAAAACATATGGAATTGGCAATTTGGAAGTTAAAAAAAAAAAAAAGACTATTTAGCTGCATTAAATCAGGTGAAAATCCTTAACTTAGTGCCTGTTTATAGATTCCCATACTGGTGAACAACCCCAGAATATTTTTGTATCTGTGTGCATTTGCACTTTCAACACATTGTTTTTGGTCCTCTGCATACTCCTGTCTGGGTTTGTTTTCTAAAAACTACCTCAGCAAAACACTCAAGAAATTAAGAGCAAGGTTCTTTTTCCCCTTACATTTTTTGGAGATCATAATTTTAGCACTTGTATAAATGAACTTAGGTGAACCAGAACTGCACCTGTACACAAGCAAGAAACTAAATAATCTCAGTTAGCCTGCCCAAAAAGTGTAATTCGCCAACACAGCTCAGACAGAAAATCTTTCAGAGTGAATGCAAAGATTTCATGTCATCTGCAAAATAACACATACATTTTAGGAAACCACAGTTAAGAATTATTTTGTATTCTGGAAACCTGAGGAGTTTCTTGTGGTTTTTAAAAAACAGATCTTCATGTGTGTCACATATTTGTTAAAAGAAAATCCCCAATGATACAGCTGCAATGCATGTATACAAAGGGACATTTAGAGCCCCATCCCCAACTTACACTATACACTCCTGGTCTGTGATTTCCTATAAGCTGGTCTCTTCTCTCTTGAAAGTTCCTCTTCCTCTGTCTCTGATATCACATGGACTTATGTATTACAGGAGAATACCTTTGATAACTTTCCTAGGTTATTTGTGTGTCTCATTGATTTGCTGCTCACAACTGAGAATAGTGCTGTGACAGCAGACAGTACATGTCACTGACTAAAAGAAAGTTCAATTTCTGAGGAAGGTATCCCAATGCACACTTTTCTGACTGCAAAGCCTTCATGTGACAAGTGCTCCCCAAAGCCTGTGAGAACCACATGCGCCAACAGCTCACAGGGCTGGGCATGCATTTGGCTGCAACTGGCTTGGCGTTGCTGCAAGCCAAAGTCCATCCTGAAGTACTTAGCTGGGACAGTGTTAAGCAGCTCTATTTCGAGGTCCTGTCGTGAAAACATCTCAAACATTTGTATGTTTGTGACCGTGTTTACAGGCTGGTGGAAATATATCTGCCGGACATATCAGAGTGCTGCTGAAGAAAACAGCTTCCTGTGCACTTCCCACATCTCTTGCCACTCTTGCTGGCTCCTGGGGATTGCCTGGTTATTACTCATGTGCTGTGCTTGTGGCTGGCGGGGGAGGGGGGGGGCACTACTCCTGCACCAACTGGACTAGGTGCTGTATGCATAAAGAACAGAAAAGCTATTTCTAATCTCAAGAGTGTATTGTCTAGTATTTTTATCTTCTGGCCGGTCTTCTCTTGAGTCTTTATACTGTAGTGGCACAGTAATGTCAAAGCTAAATTTATGACATTACAGTCAGCAGTAGAGGATCTGACAGCAAAACTGTCTCATGGGACCAAAAAACTGTCTGATGGGAAGGAGTGAGTACAGAAGGTACAAGAGCACCACAGTAGCGCTTGCCTCTCATTCGAAAACCTGAACCTTATAAGCACCACTGTATTTCTTGGCTTGTCAGAAATAATAAAACAAAACAAAATAAAACAAAACAAAAGTTTTATAGACAAGGACTAAACTTCAGGTGAAATGTCTTCATTCCCTTCCAGCTGAGAGGAGAATGTTATTCTAAGGTAAGATAAGGAAGTGATAATTTGCTGCTTGTGTAGGATCCACTGGAATAACTACTTTCTTTAACAAAGGAAAAGCTCACATGTGAGTAACATTCTCTCTGCCTAATGATTCCATACACTGTAACTATTTGTTTGCCATTTTTTTTTTTAACAACTCCCTTTTCTGCTCCTTGTGCTGTGCAATAAATGCCACCACTAATGAGATAATATCAGTGTGTTTGAGAGCAGACTGACCCTGCTGTTTTCAAGCAGTTTCAACTTCTCGACAGTCAGGAGCCTGCCTAATGTTTTGTGGCTGCCTCTGGTCATTGACATGGTACAAACTGCCTTATCTCCCTGTGGGAGGGAGGTCATTGCCAAACCCACGGCTACTTGACTGGGGAAGAAGGCAGTCTACAGTGATTCAAACACGTAGCCTGAGCCAAGCAGAGAGCCTATAACAAATAGCCTAAAATAGCTCCAATCTGAATGTGTTTCAATTTTTCTCTGTATGTGAACAGATGACATGCATTGTCACAGCGCTATGTATGGTTCAAGAGGCTCGCTTAAGCATTTTACAGTAAAAAACCCATTGTTAAGGATTTCTGCAACTTGGGCACTTTCTCAAATATCCTCCTTTACTTTTTGCAAAGCCCTCTTAATGACCCTTTTTGTGTCAATGCAGAGCTCAGCTCCCAAATCAATTGTTCTATTTTTATTTCCAATATTACACTTCCTTCCAGAGCGCTCGCAGGATGATGCCGTGCATTTTGCCACCAACTCTTGCTGAGTTCCCCAAGAACACCCTCACTGGGCAGGAAAGCAGGATTACCAGAGGCAGTAACAGGAGATCAAGCAGTGTTAGCCCTCTCCCTTCTCACCATTAGATCTGCTGGTGTACAGCATTTATTTGTGAGATCAGATATCCAACCAACGGGAGTAATGTCTGTGCAGCTAACCATCTGGAATGTCACAGAAATGAGCCCAGGAGAATTTGTGGGTTAGGGAAGGAGGGAGCCTACCATACACGCAAACTAGAGCTGGCCTGTGCTTCCCAGGGAGTCCAGTTCTTCCAGAGCTCCCCCAACTCTGCCCACACTTGGCAAGATTCATCCAACTGTGACTTCCCAGCCCCATGACTCATTGTGTGTGAGCAGAGTGACTCAAATGCCAAATTTCTTTCCAGGATCTCTCATTAACAAGACTTTTGAGAGCACCAGACAAAGTCTTGGATACACATTGTCCACTCAGGTGCTGCTAGTGCTACTCAGCTCCTCAACTCTTTATGGGAACAGAGGGTCCCCCCTTGGGACTCCTTGGAGAGAATAGGGAACTTCAGCACAACTAAGGATGGCACAAGATGATCCTACTGCTTTTTGCATTCTGCTATGTGTTCGTAGAGTGTCTTGTTGCATAACTGGGGATCTGATGTACTACTGCAGTACAATGAAGGAATACACTAAAGTAAATACTAAGTTACTTCTGACCTCTATATAAGGGAGATATTGGCATTACAGACAGAAAAGCAGATCAAAACTTGCTGCAACAGTCAAATTTTGTACACAGCATCAGATCACAGACATTACTATATTATTTAAGGCTGAAGTCTGCTCCTGAAGGAGCATCCTGCTTCCATATAACTCACCTGGAGATATACATTATTAGCCAGGGATATACACTGATCATATGCACAAGAATTTTTAATCTCTTACTCTATTTGGAAAACTTGAACTACAAAATTGTGTCTCACTTAATTTTTTTCCTCTCTTGTTACCTTTCAGTTGTTTTTCCAGGAGCTGAATATCAGTTATGTTCACCGTTTCAGCAACTGGAAACCAGTTATGAATGGAAATATTTATCATGAAAAGAACAAAACCAAAAAAAAGAGCAAACACAACTGTCACACCAAATTACATGGAGTTTGTAGTACAGGGTTATTATCACTGCAAAGCACATGTGCTTCACAAGCATTGAGAATTTCACCTGTGCCATGTCTGCAGCAGTCAAAGGAAGGGGCCCTCATTTTATAGATTTGGCACCAGGCTATGGAGAAATCAAAAGACTTACTTACTATATCCTTCTTTCTGTCTAGATCTCTCTCTAGTCATAATCCTCCTGTTTTTACTAAAAGACATGATTTTTTTCTGATGATACTAATTCAAAGGAATGATAATGCATCTTTCAAAGGAAGAGAAAGAAGCCAGTGCAAGGCCTGCTGTCAAGGACTAGGACAGTGCAGGTCAAAATCACTGCTCCAGTGCTGACCCACTATATGCCTATGGACCACTCACAGGTTGCTACAGAATGGGTATCATGGTAATCTGGTACCTCACCATCTCTCATGAGGGTGCTTAGAGCTAAAATAAAGGGTGGGGTATGTGCTCACACCACAGACCTGGCTGACTGGTGGTTTCCTGGCACACCCATCCCTGGGACTGAGGCTCTTTGTGGTGGGACAGGACATCTGCAAGGTGGGACTCTGAGAGGAAGCCCAAGGCTGTGTGTTTCCTGCTGGGGAGGAGCAGCAAAACTGTTTTGCAAGTCAGCTGCAGGCAGGGAGTTGCCTTTCTTCTCCATTCAAGTCACCAGTAGCTGCTGCTCTGCTGCTCACAGTGCGGTGAAACCCTAGGTCTTGCTAGTGAAACCCCACCAGCAACTCCAGCCCAAAATGAGAGAGACACTTGCTGCTCTTCCAGGTAGGGAGAGCTCCATCTTCTCTGCAATATTTTTACCTTGCTCTTTGACAAGTCCAACTTGTTGCTTTAATGAGTGGTGCTTTGGTCCTCCCTTTCCCACTAGTGTTGTTCTTCAGTCTCATAATTTAGGACAAGACTCAATAAGAACTCTGCCTATCTGCAACAGTGGAGAAACTCAAGCCCTGAAAAAAAGACTTAGTGTTTTTGGGCCAGAGGTCCTCTGTGCTGAAATTTACTGAATCTCCCTGATTCTACAGCAGAAAAGCAGTCATTAAACTGTTATGAGCAAAAAAAAAATATTGTCAATTCATATTTCTTGGGGACTTAGCTAAAGCCGATGTCTCAGCACAGGCACAAGATGTGAGGCACAGTGTCCCCAAGATGATGCATTATTCCTCAGGGTAATGTTCAAATGTTTTTATTTCACTAGTGTGTCCTGTATAGGGAGCTTCCTGAAGGGATGCTGTTTTTAAAAAGCCAACAATTTATTTTAAAGTTTTCTTTTCCTCCATCTTTGTACCAAAAATAGATTGTTTAACTCCACAAAAGTAAGAAAATACCACAAAGACTGTAACGCATAACAACCTTTTCAGTATGGCAAAGAGTGGTCTTTACTGCTCTTCAGAGGTATAGTAGTCCCAACTGATGAGATGATTGCAATCTGCACAAAAATAACAGCCTGGTCAGAAATATATCCTCCTGCTTAAAGATTTCAAATAAATGACTCTCATAAATAGCTTTTAAGTCGCATTTATGTTAACAAAATGACAAGTTTACACTACATCTCAAGTCAGAGCACATCACAAATAAAAAGAAAGAATTAAAAAAAAAAATCCGTTAATAGAATCAAAGTTGAAATAACATGTTGGCAGCCCTGAGTATATGTACTTCACAATACATTCTTCTTTGAAATAGAGAGAGTGAGCAACAGAGAGTGCAAACTATGCATGTAATTTGCGCTTAAGCAATCCTAACAGCATAGTAAAAGCTTGTATTTTTTCTGGCACAGCCCTCTGTCATAATCCCATTGCATACTTTCAGATATATTTTTAAATTGCTCAGCTTCTGTCAACAGATTCATTCAGGGCTGTGTTATTCAAAAGGTGAATGCAAAATTCACAGAGCTTGCAACGTCCACTCTGACACACTTATAATGAAAGATCACTAAATCACCTCTTTCCAAGTGAAAAGGAAATTAGAAATAACAGATACCAAAAAAGGAAGACAGTCCCTGTATTTTGCTCCAGCATGCCAAGGTGATGCCAAATATACTTTAAGACTTATTTCCATTAAAAAGATACTGACCAAAAAAAAGTGTTTACCTTGCCTGTCTTTGCATGCGTAAACATTCCTGCATCCAATGTAAGGAGCTATATTTAGAAATGTATCCTTACCAGGAAACTAAGTAGGCTTCGGTGAAACCAGAACAGTCCTGGGCCTAACTCTGTCATCAGTGTGACGGATGAAGTCAATAGGAGCTCCACTGGCCATGCTGAGCTCAAAGCCAGACCCAGAAACTGCACCCTCTTTCACCCCCACTATGGAGCAAATCCTCCCTTCCGGGCTGCACAGATAGAGGAGTGTTTCTGAAGCCATACCAATTATTTAAAAAGGAATGGCACTATTGAAAAATGTTATATAAGCAGTGGTAAACCTCAGTGGTCTGGGTTTGAGACAACAGAAAATCCCTTTGACAAGTAGTAAACACACTAAAAATAGTTCTTGGTTCTTTTTAAAGTCAGCTTAAAATAATTCTGTTTGCTTTTTTGTATCTTGTTTTGTAGTTTCATATGAAGGTGCCTAGCATCTTTTATCAAAATGACTAAGGTCTTACTCTGCAGCCTGTTGTGGAGCCTAATGAAAATAGAGAAGATCACTGGACTATCAAGTGAGGACCACATTTCAAAAGCAAAATTCCAGCCTGTGAGGAATGCCTAAAACTCATAGTGAGATATTGATGCTTCAAATGTATCTGGGAACAGAAAAATACTAACTTTAATGTCCTGAGCAACCAAGACAGAATGGATAAGGATTTAATTCATCTCAGTGATAAATTGTCCAGGACAGGCTGTGACCATATTTTGAATCATTTCCATCAGGTTAAAGGCAGCCACCCTTTCCCTCCACATCTCAGCTATCACAGGGAAAACATCACCCTCTACTACTAAGAAAGAGAAAATATACCTCTTTCTACATCAGGCATGAAGAATGGGACTGATCTTATCTCCTTTACACTTGAACTAGACATCTAGATTCCCTTAGAAGTCAATGGAGAGAAACAAATATTTTGAGAGAAAGACTTAATCTCGCCCTGTATCAGACACGTGCTTTAGGATGAATTACACCTCAAATGTGTTTCAGGGTTGTTTTTTTTTCCTATACTGACAATACAGGGAGCTAGCTCAGATGTAAATTTACATTTGATAAACTCTATTCTAGGTCGACTAATTCCCTGCCTTGCTCCAATAGAGGATGCCACCTTTCAAACTACTATAATTTATTTAATTGCTTTTTTTACCAGGTGGTCAGAGCATGTATGCAGTCAACACCTCTCCTGTATTAATTGTGGAAGCCTAGCCCTGTCACTGCTTCGGCTGGTTTGGCTGCAGACATGAAACACACCTCACCTTGCTCCTTCAGATTCGTTTGTCAGGAAAAGCTGTTCCTCTCCTGAGGCAGCTGAGCACACACCTGCAATAGCCCCTGAAATCTAGCTTCTGGTTATTTATAACAGATAACTTGGTTTCTACATCTTTTTTCTGGTGTCAGTGGCTTGAATGAATGTTATTTGTATGCTCTTTAAAGTACTCCTTTCTTTGCACCCTGCTACCCCCTGCTTTCAGTCCCAAATGACAATCACCAGAGGATCCCAGAAGAATGAATGGCCTTTTTAGCTCACCAGGGTGAGCAATTTTCAGCCATCTTCAAGACTAGGAGAATTACTGTCTAGGTGCAGGTTAATGTATGCTTTTGAAAAATTTTGGACTTTGGAACATATATTAGTATGTGCATTTAATAAAACATCCAATGTATTTCAAAGGTTTGGCATAAGTTGTTCTCATTTTCTTTTCACTTTGAAGTTGTTGCTTTTTTTCTTTTTTCTTTTTTCCTTTTTTTTTAAATAAATTCTGTAATTTTGATGAGTTTTCTTCTCGTTTTGACTTAGCAGGCATTCCCCCACAACAAGCAATTCTGTGATCTTAATCTTTTAATTTAGTTACTGAGTATCTCCAAAGTATACTTGCATTTCATTTCTGTATCTCCAGTACAGCTGGAGCTGCACTTAGCTACCCCCTATCTAAAATCTGATGTGTTCTTTAGTTTTCAGTTCATTAAGGTCACTTTAGCTTTTCTACTGAAACAAAAGCAGTGTTTCCATGGTCATAAAAGTAGTAGCTGGGGGGAGAAAAAGCCTTTGAACATTTGGCACAGTATTTTGGTTTTTCATATTCTTGTACACAAATTTAAAAGAAAAAAAAGCAGACTTCAACTCTTATAGGAGCTTTTTTATACTGTTTATAGGAGCCTTCAGCTAAGAAAGTAAACAAAGCTTCTTTTAAATATAGCTCCTCAGACAACTATAATGCAGATTATGAAATAAGATGGGAACTCACTAATGTTGCACTTACTGGGCAATGTGCAATCATACATTTTGAATAAACAGCAGAATTACTGTAAAAGTGCTTTTATGGGATGTCTGGTGTCATGGTCTGTCACTCAGACTTTTCCCAAATGCTGGAAATATTTTGGAAATATCACTGGATTCAACTACTGCATGCTGTGGCTGTAAAACATAAAACCTGAAGCGGCCATTTTATACAGATTTTCACCCCCAAACAGAAAATCTGAAGAAATCTGTTCAGAAACAAACCATTACTCTTTTTAGCAAAGACTACTCAGTTCTGTGTGACACATTCACCTTCCTGAACTTCATTCAAATCTCCTTTATATTTGGTATGAACAGATACAAACTTTTGTTATCCAAGATACTAAATGTAGCACTGACAGATAAGAACTGAAGGGACTAAAACACAAAAATAATTGCAGTGGATTTTAGATATGCACAGTTGGAAGCTCTCCAGTATTTTACTAATTAGAATTGTATTGATTAACAAAATCTCTTCAATACTGTGTCTGTTGGCAATTTGCTTTTTAAATGCACTTTCATTAGTCTGAATAGGAGTAATAGCACAGAGAGCTTGACTCTCTGTTCAGATCTCTCATCTTTCTATCTGGGTGTCATAACCAGTGAGCAGAAGAGCCTCTCTTTGGAGTTCATTACTCCTGCAACCCTCCACAGAGGCTCACTTATTAAGGTATCAATCAGATTCAGGTTTCCTCTCCCTAGGCAAGAGTCCAGGGTTTCCCACATTCTCCCTGAGTATGCTAAGCCCCGAAGTTATCTGCAAAACATGGGCACTGCCTCCCCCATTTCTGCTTTGAGAGAAAAAGGCCCTGGCTTTTGTTTTGTACTGAGCTCAGAGTTGTTGCTGTGTGGGAGGTATTCTCCAAGGACTCTGCCGGCACGGAGAACGAGGAAGCCTTTTCCTCCATGAATTCCAAGTGATTTTAGGCACTAGAGAGATGCCTAGGTGTTCAGCCCAGCTACGGCAGTGCTGCTGTCAACAGTGTACAGCAGCAGAATTTTTGGCATTTAACATTTTCATAATCAAATCTATGTGCTCTTACTGGTGAAATATTTTGTGTTATCTCTGCAGAACTCATGGTCTGGATGAGTTGCACTGCTAACACTAGAGCATTGTTGTAATTTTTCAGATGGGGATGTTGAACAACTTGCTGATAGAAGAAAAGGTGAAGGACAGAAGCACTGGAGGAAATCAGTCTCCTGCTGCCAGCTTTCTGAATGACTAGTGGTGTGTAACTTTTGTCATGTATTCTCCTTTATAAGGAAATAAGGAAAGGCCCATGCTGAGATATCTGAATGTATATCTTTTGGTAGAACTAGTCCTAAAGGTGTTTCAACTTTTCTCCTCATCTAGCAGTTGCTGAAGCGCAAACATGTAATCGCGGGAAATGCTATAATTAACCATAAATCTCGGCTTCAAATCAAAAGGGCACTGAGCTTTCATTTCAGACTGACAGACTGGAACAAGAGCACACCTATTAGAGAATCTACCTTTGAATCAATTTCTGTCAGTGTGCTGGCTTTCCTTTTTTGGTCTAACCCACAGATTCGTACCTGTATGGTTAGCCAAAAACTGTATATTATTTACCAACATCAGCATTAAAACTGAAGGGTCTGGCAATGCTCCATCTTGGAATTGAAGAGCTGATACTGTACACTTACTTTAAGAAACATGCCTAAGAATACTGCTCCTTGTATAACACTACATATAGGAAGCTCAGATTAAATTGAGTTTTCTTAAAGCTTTTTACCTTTTTATCCATTAAATTGTCCTGGATTTGTGAGAAACTGAGTATTCACCAACACAAGGCCTGATTTTGTGAAGCAGTTCACACCTCTGTTCCCACTGAGGTTTCTGCTGAGTTTACTTTAAAGCCCTCCTTCACCATAGTATATGAACAAATAAATATTTTGAAGAAATGATTAACAAGAGAAATATCACTTTCTTCATGTTTTAACAGAGACTACAGGAAAAATGCTGATTGTAGCAGAACTCTGGTTTTCGTATAATTAAAGTGGGAAAGCCCTAAAACTTTGGCTGAAATTGGGCTGATTTTCAAGTATCTAAAACCCCTCCGGACTTACTTAGCTTAAGGTGCAATTTGCTGGCATCATGGACAAGTTTGAAACAATCTGAGCAGGGTGCTCCCAAAATCCTGTCTTCATTCCAAATCAATTCCTCTCTTGTCCTGTTCTACAAGCAGTAGGTCTGATTTGTGTTGGGATTATTCTGGGCATTCCTGGGGTTCAAATCATGGTTCCTTACCTAACCTCATTGATTCCAGTTGTTGGAGAAGTGATGATAAATCTATTATGGAAGGCACTTCATGTGTGAATACTTTTGGTCTAAATCAGATTGTGATATGTATAAACACAACATTGTGGTAAGCCTTTTGTGACAGATCCTGTGTGGTTCAAATGTAGATACCATGGCCTTGGAAGGTGAGATGTTAACAGTCCCAGAACGCTCAATGAAAGACAGAAGTGATGAACCACAGGCAGGGAGCTACAACCAGCTTCTGCTCAGAAAGCTGGGAGTTTGCTGGGGAGATATAATATATTTTCAAAAGGAAAGTAAAGTACATTGGACAAAATGGTCTAGAGTTTGGGCAACATGGTCTAGTGTGAGGTGTCTCTGCCTTTCTGACCAAGACCACTCTGTGATTCTATGACACGTGAATGCTCACTGGAAAACTGTTGGGGTGGGAGAACTGAAAGGAGGCAGAGCACAGAGTGGTGTAAAAACACAGAGGCGTGCAGGCCTGGGAAGGGACTGTTGGCATTGGGAAGCAGGAGTGCATGAAGAGGCAGTGGGAGAGAAACTGGAGGAAGAAGAAGTTGCCGGCAAAGTCAGCACATGCAAGGAGCTTGCAAGTGGTGCGTTCTTCTCTTTAAAGTCTGCTAAGATCTAAGAGAGATGAGAGGGAAAGGGGAAACTGTCTGAACTGGGTAAGATGCCAGAGTAAGACATACATTGAAACTGCATCGAGCAGAGAGATGACTGCAATGGAAGCAAAGGGAGGGCTAAAGCATTTTTTTTTCCAAATTCTATCAAAATAGTCCTGTGACCCTGTTTAAAATACAGGAAATTTACTGTCAAAAAACCAAAGCAAAATAAAAACAAATGCAGATGGAAGCTCGCCTGCTGATAGCACATGCAGCTCTGGAACATCAGGCTCAGCAAAACTTACTGCAGTGAACTCATTTGGTGAACATGCCAGTAAATCCCAGGCAGTGACTTCCAGGGGGTCACAGTTAAGGTTCTGCTGGTATATGCCAGGACTCCTCATTTTCTGTTTTTTCAGAGGCTTGAGTTTTGCTGAGCAAGGCATTCAGGAAAGACATGAGAAACCACTGGGCGATTTTAACTCTGTGTTAACAAAGGTTTTTTTGGTCACTGGATTTGCTTATAAGTCACTGGAATAGCATATAGGAGTTGCAGAGGGGAAAATGCATTTCTGAGGGAAATTCAGGCTGAAGGACTCTGCAGAACCCTAAAGATTGAACTGTGTGATAAAGTTAATATACAGAAGAGTTCAGGGACAGTGAGTACAGCTGCAGGGTTTCTGCAGCTGTCCATCTATTCTTCCATTCCTTTTTCTAGAAAAGGAGAAATATATGGGTAGAGAGGATATCAGCAATGTCTAGACCTCAGTTTTATACATAGAAATCTTAGATACTCACTGTGGACTTAGAATAGCTGCATATTTTCTGTACAGGATACTTACAGCCATTATGTCCCCCAGATCAACATAAGCCATACATGATTATGTCATTTGATTCTTTAGAGAAGCATGAAAAATCATTGGTTACACACATATCTAAGGCCTGGTTAATGACTTTGTTAAAATGGCTTAAAGTGAGCTGTCTCTTTGATTAGGGTATTGTCCTCTAATACAAAAAGGCCAAGCCAGCAATATCTTTTATTTTGCTTTCATTTTTTACTTCAGAGTCTGGAATACAAAAATCACAAAGGGCTGTTTTGATTATGCTGGTCTGGTTCTACTTTAAGGAGTTTCTTTAGCTGCTGAGCTACATGCTAAGTCGACTGGAGCTCCTTCACTCTTCACCATGTTTTTACACTCACGCTCATTGCTCTGCGGTTCTGAGAGAGCTTTCAGTTACAGAGTATAAAGTTGGGATACTTTTAGTGCAAGCTTTAGTCTCATTTCAAAGGAAAACAGAGTCTAGCATCTGGGTCAGATAAAAAGATGCCTCAGAGAGGTGATGACATTGTTAGTGGGCACTTATAAAAGACGACCTGGATAGATCAGAAATTTCTTTACAAATCCATCATGGATTTGTTAGGCTGAGGCTCTGAGGCATGAAAAGGCATATGTCTGGTTTTGAGAAAATGCTAAATAATGTCTTCTAGCTACCCATGAAGTATCTAATCCTGCAAAACTCCTACTTGATAATCTATGTGGCACTGACTTCCTTAGATACGAGTATGTTTACTCATATGAAGAATGAAGGGTATGAACTGCTTTTAACTTTATTTCTCCTTTAATTTTATTGCATAACCCCTTACATCTATAAAAGTATGCAATTAATTATCTAAATGGACTATCATTTGTTTGACTTTTTTCATTTGTTTTTAAGATAATTTAATTAAGTTTTCAGGCACAAGAGCCAGTTTCTTAAAAAATACAGAATTCAGTCTTGCTGCTGTTCCCTAACCAAGCTAGAGACCCAAGTTGCAGAAATGAATATTCAGCTACAGAGGCAGAGGAGCTGAAAAAGTACTCATGTGTAAAATCATGTTACAAAATTTCTCACAACTGGACATATGCAAATAAAAAATCAAGCAACATTTACAGCAACATGCACACTGAATAAATCAGAAAATGTAATCGAAATGGAACTTGACTTACTACAGAAAGTGTATACTCTGTGTCTGTGTATATTTATAGCTACATGCGTAGAATACATATTCAGCAAAATTGTGTCTTACCAGGAGAAAGTGCTGACAGTCATCCCAACTTGAGATGTTTATTAAAAACTCAGAGAGAAAGAAAGAAAGCACTGTTCTGATGAAGTACTGAGCATAAGACTTCTAAACTGCTTTTGCCATGCTGTCCCTGAGGTTAAGATCTTGGGATTGCAGGTATTTATACAGTGTTGGTTTACTATCATGAAAAATGTTACTCTTCTCTGGGTCAATCAGAGTATTTTTCAGTTTTACTGGCCACATGTACAGACAATTAGGGAAAAAAAAAAAAAAGTATAAAAAAGAAGAGTTTGGGAACTTCACCTCCACCCAGTTCTCATCAAATCTTAACATATCGGTTTTTGTTTTTTCCTGCAGACTCTTAAGGAGCGACAAGTGCATGTTCTTTGCAGTTCCTGCCCATGACCCTGTCCTGCCTCAGTTCTATTTCTTTTCCTCAGTAGGAAAAACTAATACTTTTCTGCTTTGATGCAGCTCCACTGGCTAATAGTAGTAGTGGAATCTGAAACCCAAGAAGGTGAAGAATTGTGCTACACAACACTGCACACCACGCATGCTACCAGATGTGCACTGGGGTGGAACATGCAGCGGTATTTTCCCCAGGACTTGTCTCTGCCAGAAAACATCATGCTAGAACACAAGAAGAAATAAGGCATCAGACTCTGTTTGGAGCTTGGTTACAGACAAGATGGCTAGGATGCAGCTATGTGAAAGCTGAGTGTTGTCTGGGATTTTTTCCACAGTTAACAGAGGTACCTCAAAGGGAAAGCTACCTTCTCCATTTCTGGATAGGCTGAACAGCATTTCCATTTCCTCCTGTTCTATCAGCTGAATTAACTGAGTCTTCTGACAGTTTGCAGTGCAACCTTTAAAAACACTCACAGGTCTGTCAGCTGTGGACAGGAGCCTTCACAGGCCAGCCACCTTCTCAGCTCTGATCAAACCCAGGTGAGAGCCATAAGGGCTCACACAAATGTAAACTGCTCTGTACTAGCTATTTCTCTGAAGCATGTGTATGGTATTCAGCAGTTTTAAAGATCTGTAATTTTTCAGACTGATAACATCTATCAAAAACACAAGATAACACCTACTTATCCCAAAATCTAGCTTTTATAAGCTACACCACTGACATCCAGAGTTACCTCTATGCATTCTGAAAGGCTAACCAGTCATTTTGCCTTAGCAAACACCAAAGTTATTTTCCAGGGGCTGTCATATTCATTAGTCACTTAAATTTCAAGCTACTTCTTTTTGGCAAAGTTCAGTAATAGTCAAAATGTTCTCATGCAACAGCATAATTTTCCCTAAGTTTTGGAGTCTGATCTTGGAAAGGGCAATGATTTTTCCCCTATGTATAAACTTCTGAAAATTTGGGGTCAAACAGATTTGTTACTATGATCAAAGCTGAAACTGGCAATTTTGATGGCTTTACTGAGTAGAATACAGCTTGCAACTAGTAAGGGGTTTTATAAGTGAAACTGGAATCTCAAAAATGTGCCTTTATGCAGCCCATAAAGGAAAGAGTCCAAACTAAAATACTTCATTGATATTAAACACACATAAAGCCTTATGCTGCTTGCTATATGCCCTGATGACCATAGAGAAGATAAAAATCAACAGCTGGAAGACATCCTGACTTCCTGTAAGACTCTCCATTCTACATAAGTATGGTCAGAAAAGGGACTAAGGTGATGTGGTAGGAAACACAGAAAATACTGTTGGAAGGTAATTCTGATGTTTGCAGTAGTTATTCTCCTGTCTTCCCCCTCCTTGGAGAATAAAGAACACAGGTGCATCAGAAGTGCTGGATGAACCATGGCCCCTCCAGAATCTGTGGGGTCATTTAAGAATGAGGACCAAAGTTTTAAATTTTCAGAGGAAAATGTTAGTTGTGCGTCCAAAAGTCAGCACAGAGGCTTCTCAGGTTGGGTACTCAGTTATCCTGAGATCTGCTTGGAACCCAGGGATGCAGATTAGTCCATGTCTTTGAACAGCAAAATCATCCTAAAGCTTTACCATTGAAGTTGATGCTTTGGAGACATTTCTCCCTTTCCTGTACACTTTCCTACAGGTGGAGAACCAAAAAGTATAGCCATCCA
This sequence comes from Psittacus erithacus, assembly GCA_009867235.2. Classification (NCBI taxonomy): domain Eukaryota; kingdom Metazoa; phylum Chordata; class Aves; order Psittaciformes; family Psittacidae; genus Psittacus; species Psittacus erithacus. The sequence goes on along the minus strand of WYDI02004176.1, from coordinate 40,159 downwards.
TCCAGTAAGTTTGCAAGTTCTCAGAAAGTGATTCAAACAGATTATACTGCCACAGCCTTACTGACTACTGAACCTGAAGGCCACCTTTTTCTCAAGCCATCTGTATAAATATGGTTGAAAATGAATTGCCTTTTTATTGTCTTTTAATTCAGACACTTACTCTAATAGACCAGTGAAACTTCCTATTCTGCCTTTCAATGTCATCCATGTTGCTCTTTAGGGATCAAGATGAATATTTTAGAGGGACCTGGCAGACACCACGACCTAAACCAGCCAAGGCCCTCGGAACAAATGCCTCTGGGAAGGAAATGAATGAAACCACCACTCAGAAAATCAACTGATATTTTCCAACAGACAGAAAAAAAAAAATCAACAACAAAAACCTCATACACAGGAAACTAAAAAGAGAAGCTCATGTTATTCTGAGGTAAAAAGCATGAACATAGGGGAAGGCCATTTAGCACAAGCATCATAACCAACAAATCCAAGTAAGAAGAGCTATCCTCTCCTCCCAGTCTCTACAGATGTCAATATCATGTGGAAGTCAAATTCTGCAGGACAGTACACCCATGCTGTCTTAAACTTGTAAGTGCAGAGCATTTCCTGCTTTGCTCTTGGAAAACTTGTCATTTGTCATCTAAAGAGCACATGGGAGGCTTGTTTCCCTTCCCTCTAGTCTTACTTTGGTTGAGGTATGTACAAAATTTTCCAGGCTCTTTACACCAGAAGTCTCTGACCAAGATCCAGATGACTCCCTTCATTTAAAATGCTTCCCCTCCTGTATCTGTTTGGAGTTTGCTGAGGTTTTCCCCTGCCTGTTCCTGTTGTTTCTGGAGAGTGCCCAGTCATGGCTTCTCATCTGGCAGAGCCTGGTATGGAATCATCTGCCAGAATGGGTGTTAACCATCTTTAGAGATGCAGGGACTGTTGTTTTTAAACAGGATTGTTTTCAAAAATCACTGGAGATTTCAAATGGAACTCTTACTAATTTTTTTTTAATGCTAGATGATGGCAATAGAAATATAATGCTCCCACACATGCTCAAATAAAATGATCTGCTTTATACCTCCTCCTAATTTTATGGGAAGCACATGAAAGAATATTTTGGCATTTACTCTTGACATGAATTCAGTTGTTGTTTGAAGAGAGCTGAGAGTTAACAACTTTCCTGAACTGTCAAAAAAATCTTCTACAACCCCCAGTGCAAAAATTCAACCAAGAAACCATTGTCTATTGTCCGAAACGCAGTTGGCAGCCACGTGCCCATACCACTCACTGTTAGTGGGTTGCATTTTTTTCCCAAAGATATCTACAGTACCTCTTTTCTTTAGCATTTGTCACAAAAGTTTAATGTGTTTACAAGGTTGTTAAAAACCTGTGTATGCTTTTTGGTCTCTGCCTCCATATCACTATTAAACTACCCATCTGAACCCCAACCTTTTTAAGGGAAGAACAAGACAAATAATAATAAGTCTAAGCCAACCCCAACACACCAAAAATGAACAAACAAAGAAACCCCAAAACACCATCACATCCATAGTTCCTACCCCAAAAGAGAAAAGTATCAGAAGAGAATTAATCGCCTCTATTGATATGAGAGGCAACCTGCTCAAACACTATTTCATATTTCAGCTGTATGCAGCAATGAAAGAGAAAATAAGAGGGAATGGCATACTAAATTAGATGTTAAATAATACATATTAAGCAAACACTTTAACCAGCTTCACACAGAGACGTGTAGTCTGACAAGAGAGCCCATTTAAGCAAGCCAAAGGCGGGGGGGAGGGGGGACATCAAAAGATCTGCTGCATATTTTTCCAGTTTATTTTTTCCTTTTTTCCTCTCTGCACTAACAATTTTTAAGAGGCCAAAGATATTCAAAGTGAAATGTCACCATTCTTACAAGCTTAAATAAACTATTTATTAGCGGTAGACTAAGTACTCTGGAGAAATTTATTTGCTCTGGCAATAATATTTATAAATGACCTATGAAATATTATGACATTGTACCAGTAGCATTGCAGTTTGCCTGTGAGGATTTAGTTCCAATCAGCAAGTGCACTTAGAAGGGGGAAATATTTCTGTGCAGGCCTAGCAAAGTGTGCAGGTAACACTTGGGAGAAGATGAAAAGGCCTTAAATACAGTCTTTTCTTTGACACTGGCAAGAAGTAAGTTTAGAAGCAATAAATAAATAAATCATGTAGCCTAAAAAGAAATGCAGCCATTTTACAGTCCACATCAATTGAGTCTGCTGCTTGTGACAGAGAGGTCTAAATACAGCATAGCTAAAAGAGGGAGCCGAGTTGCTCAGCCACAGGACTGTGAAGGCTGTGAGACTACCAGAGGGGGAACACAGGTACCTATTGAACATAGGGACACATGGGCTGCTCTTTACATTTCTTTTTTTGGCTTGTGTACCGAGGCAAGAATGACAACGGAAACCCAGTAATTAGGTATTCCAAACAGAACTGCTATTTTAAGAACAACAAACTTCATTACTGGCTTGGGGGTGGAGGACAGGGAGGGTTTAGAAGTAAAACGTGTGTGTAGACAAAGGTGTAAAATTCAGGCTATTTAAATGCTAATAAATATTACCTTGAACACTTCTCCCAATTGACACAGAAGCCAGAATCTATTTTGCTGTAAACTATACAAAGCTCTTTTAAAAAATGGCTCATGCTGGAGATACTTGTCCTCCACCACAGGTCAGATAAAACTCAGTAAAAAAAAAGGAGAAATAAAAAATCTGATTAATTCTAAAACTGGACATTGCTTCCTCAGGTCCTCCTGTCAGCTTTGAGCATGGAGGGAAATAAGAATAAAAAACTTCAGAATTAGGTTCCTTGAGTACTTTGCATTGAAGTCTAACTTAATTTTATATATATATATTTTTTTATAACTGAGTCAACATACACACAACAAAAGATCATTTCCCCACTCACACACACAGTATCAGGTGCATCTCAGGGACAAATCAAAAGAATATGCAGATATCAGAAAACAGCTTGTATCTTCATCTTTATTCCCACTGAAAAAGAAGATAAAAGAATAACTGTGGCACAAAACCAAATATCTCTTTGGGATTTCAACACAGAAACTATCATTTGTAAAATCAGCATATGTCATGTGGAACATGTATTTCCACACATCAACTCACTGAAACTACTCATATGCTCCTTATTTGATTTAGTTTGTAAATTCACTTCCTGTACTGCACTATTCTGCATTACAGTATCTCCCCATAAAATCTGCATTGCTTTGTACAAATGTGTGCTGTTGCACAGTACTAGCCTAGCAATTATTGTGAATGCTTGTGTGTTCATTCCAAGCTGCTGGGGTAGGTATCTCGCACTTGTAAGCCACGCAGGCTGAGGTTCTTAGTTTTCAGATGAACAGTAACTTTCAAAGACACATTCAGTAAAATTCTACTTAGCATTCTTAATGAGAGCAAAACGGCTGAAAAAGGAAAAAAGAAAACAAAATAATTTGAATGGCACTTGCATGAAGTGTAAAAACTTTATTTTTAAAATGCCACATTTGGTATGTGTGCAGTTCTCAATCATATCTATCTAAAAGATTATATCTAAAGAAGTTGGATGAGAAACTAACTGTGGAGTGGATGATGAATTCTATTCTTTCCCTCTCATACCATATTTGCTTTATTCCAAACCCATTTTGATAATACTGCAGAGGCATAAGACTGAACAATGATACAAAAAGCCCACAAATCTCAGGCTCTTCATTACTTCTAGGAGGCTGTTAGACTGATGCAGCAGATTTCATAGCTGTAGGCTTTAAACAATATGTTTTTAAGTTCTTTTTATGTTCAATTTTTCACTTTTTTTTTCTTTTTTTTTTTTTAAACTGACCTCTAGTTCTATTGAGCTATAGAAACTATACTTGAACTGTAGAAAGCCCATGCTGAGATGCAAATAGGAGCAGGTCCCAACAACATGCAAGTCATGGGGTGTGTCACAACTTTCATCTTGACAAGTACATCGAGCCTTAGCTCCTCCAGGGGGTAGCCCTGGGTATGAACATCTACAAACTTGGCCCAGGTTTCCTGTTTATAACCGAATAAGGTGTCTTTTGCCTAGTTTGCAAAACAAGCACAGAACTATCCACTGCTGATCTTTAACTTGTGCTTCTCAGACACATTTTTCACACTGCACATCTCTCTGCTCTTCTGCATATATTTGTCAATCCCATGTGAGTGTGAGGAGGCGGGTACAGAAGAATCTTTTTTCTCTGCAGAAGTAATGACCAGTGAAAATGCAGAAAGCAAAGCAAAGTACAACACCACAGACACTCAGAATCATAGGGCTGCCCACAAAATTCCATTGGGATTCTTACTATTTCTCTCCTTGCCTTTAAGTACTTGTGCTAAACCCCTGTGAAGCATTCAGGATTTTCTCTGTATAAGGTCTAGATACTGCCACATAACCACAAATCAGACGATGAGATAATCCTCTGAGCCGGGTTTGGAGGAAAGCCTCAGCTGTGGAGGACATGTGCAATGAGCCAGTTAACTATCCTGCACCATGTACCTGCAGCTCCAGAGTGGAAGGCTTTGCAGCACAGCCATCATCTGCCCACACCCACCATTCATGGACACTAGCTATGGGAAGACACCAGCCTCATGTTTGTGAACATCAGCATCATCCATATTTCAGAGCTGCCACCGGTGGGTTCTGGCTATATGCAGGTGCCTTCTGGCAGGCAAGACCTGTGTGCCAAGCTATGTGCTGGGGACAAAACGGGGAGCAGATATGACATGGGGGAAAAGTGCTGCGCAGTATGACCCCATGCATCAGTGTACCTGCACCTGTGGTGCAGAAATATGGCCCTTCTTCTGCTGCTTGATGTCAAATGCAGAAGTCAGTGGTCAGTGATGTAGAGGTCAGACTGGCAATTCTAATCTGGTACCTGCAGCTCGATGGCAGCCTCAGCACAGTCACAGAAACAAACACCACCCAGGCCAGTCTAGAAAGGAACATGAGGTGAGGTATCAAGAGTCCAGCTCATTTTATGTTGAAACTTGAGAGGTTCCTCCTTGTCTAGACCAAGGGACAGTCAACAAAGGACCAAAGATCTATTTGCTCTGGAATACAACAAGCTTTTTTCGGCTAAATAAATTCCGACAGATCAATAGTAATTCCCTCAGAGCTTTATCGTCAAGAGATAAAATTGTGTCCCTCAGTTTCCTTTCTTTATTCTTACTCTCCCCTCCTCCCCCTCATTAATCTAAACTTGCTACCTAATATCCATCGTGCCTTTGTGCTGGGGCTGTGCACAGCTAGGAGGTGCATGGAGGTTACAAAGAAGAAATGAAAAAGAATCATAAATGTAGGCTGATATATTAAAAGGTGCAATACAAGATATATTTTGTTCCTTGCTGAATCCAGCTTGGTCCATGCTGCCTGCTTATTCTAGTTAAATGCACATGTCAACATATAAAAAGTTATTTCAGACTGCAGCATTTCATTACCCGAGCCAAGCCAAATGAACACAGGAATAGCAACAGTACACACGCCAAGGAAAATGAACTTTTTTTTCCTCTTACTGTGACATTTTTGGAGGCAGCCAATTATACATTAAAAAAATCATGAATGAGCAGTGCAATTTTGGAGCCATAACTTAAAGTGAAGTATTCCTTTAAATACGAAATTAATATAATCATGACATTTTAACAAGTTTTCATGGTTCTACATTCTTCTACAAGGACTCATTCTAAGTAAACCTATATGCTATATAAAAAGACCACAATAATCTTTTCCCACTAGTAAAATTGCTACTCTTATGAGTGTTACATATATAGGAGCTTTTACATACATAAACAGAATGTGGTCACTTGTGGGATCTATAGATTACATTGGGGGCATATTAAGGGAGTAGTGCATGTGCCAAATTTGTTGGCGTGTTTTACAGTGTCTAGATTTTTCTATCCTGTGCTATTTTGTACATTTCCTGCCCTGACATAAATGACCTCATTAACAAGAAATTCTAATAAGTATACATAGGGGGTTTTTATTTCAAAATCTGAACTTTGCTGGCTACAGCTTACTCCTATTTTGTGACCTCCCTCTGTATGTACAGCCTTGGAGATGAGGAGAGGAGTAAAATGAAACAAAATTCCGCTCACACCAGGGAGTTTTCTGCTGAATGACATAACTGGTACTCCCATCAGTCACAGCTATGGCAAGCATGCCTGGCCATCTAGCAAAACTAAGTAAATGCAGAAAAGATAGTTTGGAGATTGAAAATAACCTTCCAAATACAAGCAGTTCATTTTTGCCTTCTAAGCCAAAGAAGGAAATTACACAGCCGCATATGGAGTACTCTATTCCCTACGTATTAAAGCTGCATTAGCTTTATAATAGTTCCTGTCACCATCTTACCCCCCAAGCAGATATGTTTTACCACAGGATCAGAAATCTATTTTTGCAGTCCCAACTCAGGGTAAAACTTCACTGCGACTCTAGGATCTGACCCACTTGTGGTGATCCCTACAGTAATAGTTATGCTGTAGCTGGGGCTGCAAATAAATGTTGCTCTCAATATCAGAAACACTGTTTTGTTTTGTTTTGTTTCCTCTGGATAGTAAGTTTAGAATGTGCTATAGGAGGAGAGCTGACAGTACCTACCCAAAGCTCCAGTTAGAAATAATAATATCCAGTATTCACAGAGTGCTGAAAGTGCTTTTTAGACTTTAAAAAATAGAGGGTGAAATGCATAAAATGCAAAAGATAGGCAAAAAAAAATGTAGATACAAAAATACAAAATAGAAATCAGAGCTATATATGTGTACACATCCAGACAACTGTGCACCCAGTTAACATATACAATATACCAAAAAAATGCTGACTAAGGTAGAGTCATGCAAAGCTGCAGGACCAGGCTCAAACTAAATCTGGCCTGAAGCATGATCTGGAGGTCAGGCTCCAAAATTCTGTAAGAAACTCCAATTTGCTTGCACTTTCTACATCCAGCAAGAGTGTCTCTGTGTTTCACTTGCATCCTTCTCTGTCAAGCTACCATTTCCCCAACCTCATCTTCCTTCCCAGACCTCATCTTCCAGCCATCTCCCCCAGCTCACCATTGCCTTCCTCCCACACAGCACACACACTGTGACCCTAGGGCAGTTGCCCACTAATTTAATGATGAGGGTGAATGGACAGGTCAGAGTCAAGGTGGTGCCAGAAATGCAAATCTTCAGGGCATTACTGTGGCCTTACCTGCCTAGCCATTAATTTCTGATGATGAATATCTCACTTATACAGTAATCATAAATTTGGCTTTATGGTGAGCATACTCTTCTGCCCTTCTGCCCTTCAAAAAAATGGTGTCTAACCAGCTTGCCCAGACTGGTATGTGTGGCAGTGCTGGGAACAGACTGCTGTGCTTCAGTTTCTGGGTACTCATCAAGAATCATCCTCCTTCCATAGTACTACAGATTTCTGAGATAAGAGCAGAGAAAACAGCTATTTATTCTGACTGCAAATACCAATGCTGACTGAACACTGCGCAAAGATGTGAATGCTTTTTGCATGGCACCCATTCAGTCTTGTTACAAGTTTAGCCTTTCACAGGCAAGACAACTCACTGCTTGTGGCTTTAGAAACTCTCCAGATACATACGGCGACAAGTTGTGCAAAGCATGGACAGGCTGCAGCTGCTAAGCACCTCGAAAGTCGGCAACAAAACTAACAGTAGCAGGCAGCTCATGGTAAGGCAGAGCAGGAAATTCAGACAGTTGATGTGTTTTGAGTTGCTGTAAAAGAACATGGGCTTCTGCTGCCTCCTAGGGTATGTCCTCATGGCAGTGCCTACTGCTTGGGAGATACCTGAACTCATGTTAAACTTCTAGCTGCACTGCAGCTGACAATGTACTTGCGTAGCAGAGAGGCCAGGGTGCTCTAGTTTTGTGCATTTACTTGGCTTTTCTGCTTCCCCTGGAAAGTGTGTAGCAATATAAATCTGCTGGGGCTATTTTTGATCAGTACAACTAGACTGCCTTTGAAAGCCTAACATTTTAAATACACGCTATACATTTTATGTTCATCCAATTTCTTTTTGGAGTTTTGAGGCTTCAGGGTTCCTGCTTTTCAGGTGCATCTCTACATTGAGGGCTAGAAACAAGCAGTTTTAAGAATTCTCACATAATTGCATGTCTCCAGATACCAAAGCCTTAAGAAACATGTAGAGTAGTAGGAGACTTGTGATATTGCTGCAGAGGTGATAGCCTGCAACCTCTGCTCCTGAAGAACCAGGGAAGCTGTGTGAACCAGATCCCTCATCCAGATGGAGATCCGATCAGACATTTAACCTGACCTGGCAGCTATAGCATGGCCCTATACTAAGCCCACATTTTAAATGACACTTTTGGCCACCTTCTGTAACTGTTGATTCTGTTGAATCTGCTTTACATGCCATTGCTGTATGCTTCATCTCTTGAAAAGTCCTTTTTATGTCACTTCCAGACTCCTATTTTTATTAGCATTTTTCAAAAGAGAAAATAAGACACAATTTTCTGTACTTCTAGTTGTCAGATTTTGAAAACACTGAGGCCCAAGACACTGCCATGTCACATATGCGCACCTTAATGGCAGTGCAGGTTGCAGAAACAAACACAGACCTGCCAATTTGGTACTTAATGATGCCCCTTCAACAGGAGCAAAGCCTGCCAGCACATTTTTAGTTATTATTTCTTCATCTACATCCTACACAATGTTACTAGGGAAGTGTGCTTAGACCCACAGCAGAGACAGTGGGGTGCTGCAATTTCCTGAGGTCCCTCCAAGCTGAATTACTCTGTGATCCTAGTACATTTTTATGGTACGATCACCACAGAATGAAAAATGCTGGCTATGGCCTAATGTGATAGTAGATAGTTTGCTTCATGGGCAGAGATAGACATTTTAAGTTCAAAGAAAGATTAAAGGAGAGATGTTTAGGATTGCTCAGTCCACAGAAGGGCACTGGACTCTAGAGAAAGCAGCATTTGAGGTTTTGAGGAATACCTCTAGATGCTTTGTGACATACATCTAGATAAGGTATTTATACACCTCCCTGCAAGATAATATCTCAGTACTTTATAGTAACTGAAGTAGTGAAGTATTGTTTTATAGAGGGAGAGACTATGCTTTGTTTGCATTTGAGCTGAGGTTCTCTGGCAGAGCACTCTGGGTTTCTGAAGCCAGAGCTCAGTGCTTCAGACAACACTTCCATGTGCTTGTTTTCTTTCAGTCTCTTCACAGTCATAACCATTCCACACAAAGCCATTTTAACCTGCAGAAAAACACCAGTTGATAAGGGAAAAAACCCAGTTTTTCAATTACAAGACCATGAATAATTCCCTATATAAACTGCTCAGTGCTTTAGTATTATTTTATTATATTCTGACATTGCATAAAAATGCATTTGAGGATCAAGCTTGTAATTAACTAAGCACTGTACCTACATGACCAGAAAAGATCTGAGGTACTCCACACCACCTCGCCTCCTCCTGGTCTTGGACTGCAATGTGTAACAGACACATTAACTAACATGTTTTTCTAAAACAGAACAAAGCACTGAAATCAAACCTAAACTTCTAAGCAAGGAAAATATGAATGTGATTTATCAACTTTAGCAGAAAAAGTAATTACTTGTAGAAGCAAGTATGTATTACTGATATGCTCACTATTTTTGTGCTGCATAAAATTTAAAGCTACATGTTGCAAAGAACAGCCTGGTGGTAAATACAGGGAGAAAAGAGTTTCTCTGTTTATTTACATTTCATCTCTCTCTCTCTTACCTCATAAGGCTTTATATGAAGCCCTTTATTTGAATTTACTGTTGAGTGAAAATTTTCTTCCCTGTATATAGCCAACATTTCAGAACAGGTCACCACAGTACTCCAGTGTATCTTGGTGGGGTTTTTGGGTTTTTTGCTTTTTCTTTTACAGAGCTGTGTCATCATGTAACGTGCCTTGTACAGCAGTATACTTCATACTGCTTATTATATATAATCCATTGTAAACACCCAAAGACTTATTATAGCAATTTAGACTCAATCTTTTCTGCTAGTCTACCCCTTAGCATCTTATACTGGCCATCAGCAGCAACAGAATAGCTCCATGACTAAACAGATGTTTGCCCTGACTCAATTCTTGCATGAAACATAAGTAAATCCAACTGCTAGTACAGTTACTATTTGAATGAAGAGGTCAATATTACACAGCATTCAAATAATATTAAAATCTCCCTTTAAATTACTGATCTGAAAAATATGGTAGGTGAAATAACCATGGTTATTCATGATGCTGGAATGTCTTTCAATCAGAACCAAAGTGAAAGAGTAACAATTTTAAACAAATTCATTAGAAATAAATTGGTTCAACTGAAATGCTCAGAAAAATTACAGTATTTCACCCCAATTCTGGTTTTCAGAAAGTCACTCTGAAGTGGAAAACTGGAAACACTTTCTTCTAGTATATGATTTAAAATACAGTTCCATAGAATGTGACACCTGTTCAAAAAATGTTCCATTGGAAACAAACTGCCATTTGCAGATAGAGAAACATTCCAAAGGAAAGTCCTCGACTTGCTTGTAAGGAGGGAAGCACTTGCAGCATCCAGCCATAACCAACTAAGAACAGCTACAAAATCTATTTTTGAAAATGGCTTTCCAAGTTGAACTGCTTAACATTGGCAACAATTTGAGGTCATAAAAACTGCTCAAATAAAATTTATTTGCATTAGAAAATTTTTTTTAAAAAAAGCTGTTCATGAGAAAATACATGTTTAATGAATTTATCACTTTTTTTTATTATTATTATTTGAACAGGGTATAAGAATTGTCAAAATACTCCATTTTCACATTTCTAAATTAAGGCATTTTGTTTTGGGAAACAGGATGACCAATCACTTAGAACTGAATGTTAATTCAGAATAACCAATTAAAAATCACAAAAAGTAAAAACAAAATAGTTATAGCTGATCTGATTTCTGTTATTCTTTGGAAGTTCAAATCAAAGCTCTTTCGGGAAGTTTTGAATTTTTATAAAAAAGAATTACAAGATCTCCAAAATACTCTTAAATTTAAAAAAAAATATATTTTTTTTTCTCTCTCTTCACCCAGCAATAGTAAATGAATTGCCTCTTTGCTTCATAAGCAACAGAACTAACAGAGCTTTGTTCCCTCTACATTTGTGGCTGGACTCTCTGGCACCTAAGAAGAGCCACACTCCACACTCACACTGCAGACTTCTGAGAAGAGGGGGATTAGCAGAGTCTCCACCCTCTACCCAGCACATATTTGCTCTAGAATTGACAGGAGATCACAATGTCTAAGCTCATGACCCCTTTCTTAATTTCAGTTAAAATCAGTTGTGATGCTGGAAAGGTTTAGGAGGACAGGAAGAGACACACAGGCTCCGCCAACCACAGACTTTGTGGTAAACACTGCTATTTCCAGGACCTTTTCCCTGCACATTAAACGGCCAAAGTGCATCAATATGGTCTAGATATCCAATGTCATAACAGCCTGTGAAAGAATCTCTTCCCAGAAGGCTCTGTTATTTACAAGCAGCCCTAAATCACCTTGCTTCTTCTGTCTTCCTTGATGTTCACAGTTCATCTGTGTGTTCTCCTCAAGGACTGTTAGTGCAGAGAAGTACATCTTTTGCAAGCAACTCTCCTTGTTTCTTATTAAATGTGAGCTGCAAACTGATTTCAGGCTTCTGTGCAGCATATGGCCATAAGCCCCTGCCTCCCGCTGCTCCACCATGCTCTAAGGTGTCATGGGCAGCATTTGCTGGGTGGTTTTGGTTCCACCAGAAGAGTTTCAGCCAAGAGAGCAGAAAAGCAACCAGACTGCACCAATTGCCTCATCAGAGCAATCCTTGAGGCTGCTATAAATGAGTTCAAACTATTCAAGTTGGATCCTAATCAACAGTCAGTGCATCACTGGGGAGCAGACACTGCCGTCTGCACACTCATTTATTGGGCTTTGGAATTATTTAACATTTGATTTATGGTGGTGAATTGCATCCTGGCAAACATTCACTATGCAAAACTCTTTGCTCCCTCACCCATTAAAAATCAGGGCCTGATCCATGTTAAAGCCTCCTGCTGAGTTCACTATGTTTTGCATTAGGCCTCTGGGTCTCAAGACTGGCAGATAATATTCCATTTCTGTCCAATTTTCTTGCTCTAATTTAGAAGAAGCTCAAGTGTTTTCCATCAACATTTTTATGCTTACTTTTGGGAGAAACTTCACAGTGGGTCAGGTTACTGTGATATAGAAAGGATGACCCACACTGACATATAATTTTTACAAAAAATCTCAGCCTGAGGCAGACATCTGCCTTGGAGAATTTCAGCCCAGATGGCCAAAGTTTGACAAAGATGTAAGCAACTGAAAATAGAGCTCCATAATGGAAGGTGATGTACAGCCTTAATAATAGAAGGGTGCTACCAAGTACCACATATGATAAGGCTCCATGACAAGAACCATAATAACAGAATTCAGGCAGGATTCTTTCAGATATGCTTTAGAATACATGATCTACCTCTTCTGTCCTTTTGCTTGAAAGGCTGTCAGAGTTAGCCCTTACTTAGTTTCCCTCTCAACTGTATTAAACAAGGTTTATCTGAGAAGCAAAAAAACATCCCAGGAAGTCAAAAGAAGCCCAGGCTATGAAAGTTCCTCCCTTCACTGAGAGGTCAGCTAGCAATGTAGAAAAGCCATGCAGCTAAGATCCAAGCTGTTAAATCAGCATTACTTGGTTTTCAGATTAAAAAAAATAGGTCTTGATGTTTTAGTACAAGAATGCATGCACAACTTCAGTTTTATAGTACCTTGAATCCCCAGCATACCACAAAGATTCACTTAGACATAATAGATGAAAACCATGATTTTACTCAGATTAATTCTGAACTTTCTGAGTTCCCTTTTCTGCTTTCACCTCATCTCTGAGCAGAATGTGAAGACATTCTGCTTAAATTTAAAGCCATGTGAGAAATTTGCTGTAATTTAGACCTGGGTAAATCTTGAGTAACGCCCCTGGCATAAATGGAAACACAATTTGCCCTGAAGCATCAGGTATTTCATTGTATTTTTTTAATTAAGCAACTGCTTGAAAATAAAATTCTAATGACATCATGGGTATGGATTTGTGCTGGACTGCTGTGAAGTAAATAAGATCAGGCTTCTACTGTGCTCAATGGCACCCCATTCCAAATACGCATTCATAGCATCTCTTCTGGTGAACCTCCTGCCCGTCTCCTTGAACTGAACATGGCCCTCTCCAAGAACACATGCAACAAGAAACATGACTACTTCATAAGAAATGACTTCCAGTCACATTAGCTATATTAATTATTAACTCACACGTTTGTGTCGACAAGAGGTAGTCCAAAAATCATCAATGTTCATGCATGTTTGCAAAACATAGGGCCAGGATGAAATGCATTTTCTATTTACAAGAAAGAATAGCAGCACAACTCGGATAGCTACTTAAAGAACTATCAGCCTCTATCAGTAGCTAAGAAAATCCGCATAATGCCCATTTTCAAAAAGCCTTCTGAAAGGCTTTATATTATGAAATGTCTCAATATGTAAGGAACTGGGGGCAAACAGCCCACAGATACCTTAGTGCCAAAATGTATTTTGTTAACAAAATGGGTTTATTTCAGACATATTCTTGAAACCTCAAAAATGTAGCATGCTCATCTTGCGACTGCCTCATTATGCACCAATTTTCAGCTTTTCCTTTGTTTTTGTTTTTTTTTTTTTTTTTTAACGCAGTTCAGTTTTGCCCATCACCCCACCCACAAATTAGGGGTTTATGATGGAAATTCTGACAGGGCTTTCACTATGGTGCTGCTTGCAGAGGCAGTGTCATGATAAATAGTTTACTATTTAATTCCTTCTGATGTAATCACTGTACAAGTCAGATTTACTACCATCCATCTCTCCATTGCTTCTCAGGAGGAGTAAGATGGTAGGGCAACCCTGATCTTCTCGAGCCCATCTTTTTAGCTCCCAACTTTAAAATGAGTGTTTAAATTGATAAAGAGAGAATTTACCACCACAATCCAACCTCTACATTTGTTTATGTTGGACAACACTTTTGTTCTGGTTCGCATTACTCAGATGGATAAAGCTCAAAACGGTTCTGCTTTACTGCCCTGTTTTCTCTTAGTGTTTCTGCATTTTTTAAATGCTACCAAATGGCTGCTTTTGGCTCTCAGCATTATCACATGTTGCCTGTAAGTATGGAAATAGTTATGGTAATATGGACGTAAATCATAACTGTAAATACCACATAAAGAAGACTGCCATATAATTATAAAAATACCTAATAGATTTCTTTTTCAAAGACAACACAGCTGTCCCTTCTAACCTTTCATTTGTAGATTCTTTTCTCTCCTGTTTTTATTTATAGGTTGCCGTGCAGTTTGACATAGCACACCATGATTTTTGTTTCTAATTTTGAAAAGAAAAAAGAAAGAATACTCATCATAAAGAAGCATTAGTTTACAATTTTGAAAAGAAACTAATGCCAGCTCTAGAACATCATCTTGGAACCAAGCTCTCTCTTAATACATTTCAAAAGAATCTGTCAATGGCTACATACCGCAATTTAAAATTAAACCCTGCCATTGAACTACAGAAAGGGTCGGCCAAATGGCACACATCACATGTTGGGAAAGAAGCCTCATTCTTTCTCTATACGTCTCATTGCTTTTATGAAAAGAACCACACTAGGTTATTACGCTGACCACACCAAAACAAGATTTTTATGCTCTAATGAGGGAAAAACAGGTTTAAAAGTGTTATGGGTAAACTTACACTATGCGGCATGCCATGTTAATGAAAGGAATAAAGCTTTACACAGCACTGTCTGGAACCTGCCACTATGTATTTTATTCCTTTTTATTCAGCTTTGCAATGCTTAAAAAGATACAAAGAGATACAAGTGTGTTTCAACTTTGCTTTATGCTGGACTCGCATGAGGCTTTATCCTACACAAACTTGTTCTTACCTCTTCCCATTGCCTTAAACTTACATACAGAGCCTGGATGGTCACAAAAGAGAGGCTGCAAGCAAAGCTGGTCACGCCAAATGAATGGCTGTTATCTTTGAATCTTTAAAACATTTTGCCTCAAAGCTTTTATCTATCACTAAGCAACCGCTTCAGAGATCTGCGTCTACGCCTTTCTACACAGCAAAAACCACATTTTGACCCAAATAGTATCAAACCTCTCAAGGGAACAAGGTTCATCTTAACCATCAGAAATATATGCTTCTCCATCTCTCAGTTTATAAAAAGAGCAATTATGGCTTTATGCTGAGCAATGCACAGCTCTGAATGGGGAAATTACATTCTGATTTCCTTTTGGAGAAACAACTAAAACAAATGAACTGGAAAATGCTTTTGGAAAAGATCAGTCTGGGCTAGGGGTGTATTAATAGCTTATTGATACAGATTTTTAAGCAGATGAAACATTCAGATCCGCACTGCGTTTCCATCAGTCTACACCAACTGGATTTTGTCCAAAAATGTGTCATTTTATCAGATGTGTCACTTGATTGGGAGGCTGCCATGACTATACTGGGTAACTGAATGTTAAAATAATTTCTCCAGGGTGAAGAGGCTGATCCCAAAGGTTTTCCAGTTCCAAGGGGGAGATCATTTTTCACCACCAGCTGGAGCCTGATGTCAGACATGCCCTTGCTTCATTTATTCTTCTCAGAGGTTGAAACCCAGCTTGTCCTTCCTGACTCCAATATTGTTTCACATTTGGGCACATAGCAGCTACTACACAGTGAACTACTAAAGCAGGACAGCCCATGAGACATGGGAAACAGTTTAGGGGAAGCTGTTTGACAGCAGGATGCGGTCGTTTCTATTGTCCTATTAAAATAGAGATATCTGGGAAGCTTAACTTTGTTTTCATTATGTAAACATATGTGTTTTAGCTAAATGTGCCAAAAAGATGCAAATACAAAAAACCAACCCCAAATCCACACCATCAAAACCCCGAAAAAACTAACAACAAATGTTTGCCCTTTTGAGGCAGTATCAACTTTCTTAGGAGTAATATAAGAATGATGCCCTGTACACAAAAAAGAAGGTTAATTTGTGCTGAAAGAACAAATGCCCTGGGTTTCACCAGACTCCAGCATTTTATGTTACATTTGTAGCTTGGTATAAGAACAAGAAGGAAGCTGCAACGACTGAATGTCTTGTATAAAGTCGTCTTATGAAAATATCTTGACATTTTATTCCTTTCTATTTGTTTTCTCCAGAACAGTAAGTAAACAGATAGAAATCACCAGTTCCCATACAGCATGTGGTCAGTTAAAGCACTGCAGTTTAATTCTTCAAACAAAATAGCAGCTAGGCCTTGACAGAACTAGCAGCTCAAGCATGAGCCAACTATATTTAGATCATGTTTAAATGAAGTTAAGATGGCTCTACCATTGGGGTTTTTTTAAGTTGTATGACTCTTGTTCCAAGAACATTGTTGTGAATCCCTGGTACAGACTGGTTACCATATGCTTATAACAGACATTTAACATGAGAAGGTGAAATTATGTGGCTTCATCATCTCTAAGCATCTACATCGAGGCAGTATTGATGAAAATTATAACCTTTCTGAATCAGCTAGAGTTCAGTTTCCTAGCAGGTTTAAAATGGAAAAGCGGAGCATAAGCAGATATCTGCAACAGAGATCATTCACTGCAGCATTTACTTCTCATATCGGCATCTCTTGTAATGTTCCTTTTACACCAAGATATGTCTGCAGTACTCTAATTAATTTGAATAATTTGAAATAAAGTTATCAACTTCACAGCACATTGCTGAAGCTGGACCAATGCCAGAGACATTAATAACTTTCTGACCTCTCTTCTTCATAAATATGGAGCAGTCAGCGGACCATGAACTGCTTCCAGAAGTATTTACAATATAGCAGTATTTCTTACACAAAGTAATCTGTTATCACAGGTACTTTCATTCCTAACTTTTCAAATCTGGACTGTGAGTTTCTCTATATATGCATATTCAAGAAATCAGAATGAACTAGTGGTGTGAATTTACAGAACATACAGAGGCTAGAGAGAAATATATCTCTTTTGAAGTGAATTAAGGTAATCTGAATGATAGCCATTTTCACTTTGAATGAGTGTGCCCACACAAGGGACCAATGCACTTTAGAAATTAACTCTGGTAACTTGTCTTTATCTGTGAAGCTGATTCTCTGACCCTGTCCAAGACAGCTGAAAGTCAAAGAAAATCTGTCCTTTGACATCGCAGCGTTATGTACTTCCAATGTTGTCCTAGCAATGATCATTAGATATTAGGCAAGAGAGGGAGGAATTCTATTTGTTTAATTTCAATTCCTGCTTTTTGCCAAGATTCACAGTTCTGAGGAATAATGAAGTTTCCTTCCTCTTTGCTTCTCACTTCCCTTCCCCAGAAAAAAGTGAAAAGAAAATTTGCATGACAAATTTGTGTGAGACAAAGACACAAATCACAAATGGGCAATGAATATGCTAAATTGAAATGAACTTATGTCCCAGCTGTTACGTCATACATGCTACATATCAAAAGCACTGCACTGTTACTGTCCACCGAAAGCACACTGTTCTAGGGACACCAGTATTTTGGGGCAGGTAGGAGAGCTGGCTAAAAAACTATTAGAGAAATAGATTCCTAGTTTTAAGCAAACTTGTATTTTTGTTATTGCTTAGGTGGGAAAAACTCTTGAGGATGTTTGGAATAGGTCTAAAACAATAGAGTCTCACTAAGCTTTGGCCTTTAGGCACACTTCTAAGTAACTCTTACTAATAACAAAGATGAACATATTCTTCGAGAGAAGACAGTGGGGGAAAGGGCAGAATTGATGCAAAGATAACTGTACAGGAGAAAAAAAGCAGTATGTTAATGTTAAATGTTAAAGAAGCTCAAGATTATTAACTGAAATATCAACTGTTGCTATTTACAAAGACTCCTGATACGTCTTTCTGTTTAACTTGCTAATTCTTTTGTGACAAACACCTTGTCAGTTCAAAGTACTTATGTACAAGATGTGTGTTTGGCTTCAACTTGAAAGCAGACCCTTTTAAAGTCAAGAACAAAATCTGTATGGCAGGTAAATGGTTAATGTTGAACAACATGCACATGATACTTCATCAACTCCCTTACAAAAATTAGGATATTATTCTTTATTATGGTGCCCTGTAATTCTAAAGTAAATCATGCCAAGATACTATCTTGCATTTCTGTAGATCAGATATCATTACTCAGAAGTAATGCACTTACCTTATCCTCTAGCCGGATCAGTCTGGCTCCTACAGTATAGTATCCCTTGTCTACCCCTTTTTCTAAATAAAGAAGAATAAAAACGGGACATTCATTAGATCGAGAATAAACTCAAACTAAGAATTATATCTATGGTATTTAAAGCGAAAAAGAGCCTGGTAAGAGTAGGGCAGTATAAATGAGTATAACAAGAAAGAATTTCTTCATGGTGTATGGAAGTTAAAAGAGGGTAGTTGGAGAAAAGGGAATTAGTTTGTCTAACTAATGAGATTAAGTTAGTCTAAAGGGCAACCTAGACCTTGGTAGATGTAGCCTGTGGACATGAAGGACTATAGATAGTGTCTGGGGTAACTCAATTCCTTGTTTAACAATCTTAGTTAACTGCATGTAGTTAGATAAAATAGGCACACTCCCTAGGCATACCCCACATTTTGAATATCATTGACATAAGCAATATACACTTTCTATGCAGAAAGAAACAACAGTTTTCAATGGGTTGTAGATGTAGGAGGCAGCACTATCCAGGGCTTCAAGGGCTAGAGTGGAAGAGATCTGTCTCCTCCCTGCAAATGAGTAACACTGGGAAAAGCCCTCACATCTCCATCCTCACTTTCCCTCTTAACTTTCATGAGACTTGGTTATTAAAGGCCAGTTATATAATTTGTTTCACTCACTCACTGCAAGTGGTGAGACTGGGAGCCAAGACTGAAAAAAACCCCTGTCTAAAGTGGAGTCTATTCTTCATGTTTACGTGCCCCATCACAAAGGAATGCCATAGTTTGGGGGAGTTACTTCACAGAGAATGAAGCACAAAACCACATACATTCTGAGCAAGGAGAAAATATTCAGAAGGATAAGTCACCTGCCCAGCACAGAAGTAACTTAAAAGCCTGTATCAATGGAAGTCGGACACATTCTTCTGTACTAAATTGCATTTCCAATAGAGGACTGGAATTATACTCCTTGATTGTTACATAAATTATTTCACTCTTATGAGAGGTCCAGCTTTGCTTATTGAAACTATTTATGTCCATTTTGCTCAGGGCATGAGCACAATGTGAAGGGCTTACTGGAAGGCATGATGAGATATGAATTTATAGCGCATCAGGATCCATCATAACTGCCTGTATGCATGCTCATTCTGCAGGGAACTCATGCTCTTGCATTTCTCAGTGAATGGTACTTGCTTTACAGTAACCATTTGGAGTGCGTATGTTTGCTAATGGGATATGTTGAGTGATATGTTTACACGCAAGTTCATCTCAAGGTAACTTGTACTGTATGCACAACCTTAGAGGAAAACTTCAGGGAAAACCAGTGCTGGCAAGAGTACTCTTTTTGCTTTCCTTCTCTACAGACCACCTACAACATTAAACAGGTCAGAGACCCTTGGCAGCTCTGCACAGGCATTAGAAAGGACAAGTGTTTCATCAGAGAACTTGCAGGAGTAAATACTGTAAGGACAGAAAATTCAAAGATCTTTCAAGGACACTGTGTGAGGACAGAAAAAAAGTGACACCCCTTGGCTCAGACATGTGTGCTGTTCATCATTCAGTCATTCCCAGCCACAGAAACCTCTTAAAGTATAAGCGGCTGAGGCTCAAGTTTATCTATCTATTCATCTTTGCCTAAAATGAAATAATTGACTTTAGAGTCTACTTTCTAGTTAGTAAATCTGTAGACACTTATCATCTTCAAAGTATACACCAGAAGAAACATACCTATAAGGATTTCTAAATTGGGTTTCCTACTTTAGTTATTCTTGAATGTGGTGTGGAAAAGAAAATAAGAAAATAGGAAGCAGATAAGCAGTAAGAAGCTATTTTGTGGCATGTGGCACTCCTATCAGATGAAATGAAAAGAATGATACACACACATGTAGCTGTGCCATACCCACTCCTTTACTGTCATGTAGGCCGTATATAAGTCACAAAAGGCTGTCATCTTTCCCATGTCTTATTAGCCTCCATTTAAATCAGCATTCACCTCTAATTTACAAGCATTTTTTCTTTAATAAAGACCATCTTTAAAAGTAAATGAGATGTGTATACAAGGTGCAGAGCATTGTGGCAAGAAGGGTGGGCAGAAGTTCAAATAACATTGCTGTAGTACATTTGATTTCTATCTCATGTTTATTCTTTCTGTCTTGAGTCTTTTCAAGACACATGATTGTAGACTTCCGACATTACATTATTTGCTTTTACATAGTTGAAAAGATTACACGGGTAAACATAAATCTGAAATGTCTGACATTTTTAATCCAAAATAATTTTCTTTTAGTATTGAGTTTTGTCTGTTGTTTGTGTTGGTCTGGAATAAAACAGATAGACCAGGTATGCAATCAAGTAAATATGTGCATCTATCTGAAAGACATAGGTACAAAGAAAACATGCATGATAATCATGAAAGGAGGCACAATTATTTATAACTGGATGAAAATAAAGACAAATTTTAGTGCAGAATTAGAAAAATCCTGAAACAAGCTTGTGTCAAATGGTTGGTATAATACAAAACTCTCATTTTATATACTTAGAGTTGAATCAGATAAAACACCAGTATATAAGCAATAGGAATTCTGCTTCAGGAGACTGAAGAGTTCTTTGGTCATCTAGTCCATTTCTCATCCTTACCAATGCACAAATATCTTCCCTGAAAGTCTTTGCCTTCCTGAGTATACATACCACACTACTTTCAAAACAACATGATCCTGCATTTATTTCCTAATATTTCCACAAAGATGGCCAATCTCTTTTTCTAGTGAACAAGAGATGCCTCTTGAAAATGAAAAAAAATTAAAATTTCTAAGTACTCCCCACGCCAGTTGAGAAACAAGAAAAGCCATCCCCGACTTTTTCCCCAAATGGAAGCTCATGATATAAATGACACATTACTCATTACTCAGGTTTGTTTTCTTTTACAAAAACCAGCCATTGCCATATGAAATGAGCAAGAGAACAAATCAAATGAGGGACTACGCCATAATCTTAATTTTTTTCAAGCAGTTAATGTGCTCTATCTCATCAGAATATACCAAACTTTTCAAAAGATGGATTTATTTATTTGGTTAGAAAAAATACTTATGTGGAGCATTAGGACAGTGAATGAATTACAGACAGGTGGTCTGAAAATTATAAAAGCTGGAACTAATCTAGTCTACTTTTCCAGAGTAAGAGTCCTTCCTTGACTTTCACTTTCCGGGTGTATACAGCTAGAGGGGAGCTAACTCAAAAAATGTAAAATTTATCTGAAAGCCATTAGGGTTTTTTCAAAGAAGAAAATGAATCTGAGCATTGTGACACCTAGCATATTCCAGATTGCTAAATCTTGAAACCTCAGAAAATTATAGCAAATCCAGTACTGTGACTACGGAAAGCAGGACAGTGCAAGAGATACCACTACCTTTGTTTGTCTAACTCAGTGCAGCCACAACCTTCTAGATTTGTATTTGTTCCAGTTCTGTGAATCTCTCTGTAGGGAAAACTGTGATGAGCTTAGGGCAAGATCTAGATTTGTAGGCTTATAAAGCGGGTGTGCTTCTGGAAACACAAGTCAGGATTGCCTTTTTAAACCAGGATAAAATCAGCAAATAAAGTTGCCTTAGGCAACATGACTTTTGACTTGAGTCTCTTTTCCTGCCAGCCAGAGCCATTTACAACTGATAGGTAGAAGAAATTAAAAAGAGGTAGGGCATAGGTCAGACACTTGTGATTTCCCTTGGACAGCCTAAAGAAAATTTAAAAAGTAAACTGTCAAAGTATTTTAGTTTAGAAGGCTATACTGCAATACAGAAAGCTCTGTGATAAAGCCAGCTGTTCCATGAGGAAGGTTAAACAGTACATGCTGAAAGTCAAAATTTCTAGCTTTTTCAAGTTGCAGAAATCTAGCTGCAGTGACTAACTTGCCAGGTTAAAGACACACAACAAATAAACCAGCCCTAAATAAAAGGTCCATCTGCCTACCTGCTTCGTTTATCTAGCCTCTGAGGTGACATGATTTGCTCATGTGGCTCATGAGGAACAATATATATTGAACACATATATATCCAGTGTACATTCAAATATACTGAATCTGGTATGAACTACACATCACTTCTGCCTTTCCCCCAGAAGGTATTGATGGCAGGATTTAGATACACTATCTTTATACTGTGTATAAAACAATTAATATACCAAATACAAAATGAAATGCAAGCTTCTTTATTAGCTTTTTATTAAAAATGCAATTCAATCTGCTCAGAGGACCTGGATGAACAGTAAATTAGCTGCAGTTTCCAAGCCCTTGAAGTAGGATATACGTGGTATTCCTGCTGTCTCTTTGCACTGAGGTAGATCAACCCCAGTAATGCAAAGAACTCTCAGAGACAAGATTGTGAACACCTGGCAGCTACAAAAAGTATCCTAAGTGGGTTTATTTTTTACCAGGTTCCCATGGATTTTGTCTCCAGGAGGGGTGAAATATATCCATTTCTGCAGAAATATGGATATCTCTGACTTCAAACATTGACTTAAAAAGATTAAAAATTAAACTAAAGACATTTATTATGCTTTAAAAGATATTGTGGCCCAATTTCTTCTTAACAGCTGGGAAGGAAATAGCATCAGAAAGCTTAGGTGGCATTTAATGGAAAAAAAAAGCAAACAATGGAACTGTCAACATTTTTCAAGAAAGTCTTTTTCTCCAGGGATTCTCACCCGTGTTATGCAGACCCAAAAGTTTCAGAAGAACTGCAGATAAACATCAGCGTTTTGCATACTTTTCTGAACCCAAACACTGGATCTTTTGTTTTACCTTGGCATTATTCTTCACCTTTGCCCCTGAAAAGCTATAGTAAGTCTCAAAAATTGCATTCAAAAGCAATTAACTCTATCATGTGTAGTGAAGGTCAAATATTACACTCCTCTTATTTGTATCATTACCTAAGTATCTGCTTTGTTAGTTCAATAAATTTTATTAACATGTGCTTTGAGTCTATATAAACACTTTCAATTATTAAGGGGTTTGTTTACTATTACAGGAATAGTTGTTTCATCATAACAGAATTGTGTTACCTGGAACACAGAGACAGGCTTTTCATGATACTAAGACACAGTCTTCTGGGCATACTCATAAAAATGGGATTTAAATATTTGGAAAATTTATTCATTATCTTAATGTTTTTGCATACTCCTGATACTGGGAGTTTCAATGAAAGCCAGTAGATGCCAAGACTAAAACAAGCAAAAAGGGAGGAATCCTCACAACATGTGTACATGGAACTTAAATCACACAAATGCCTGTCACAAAATACTGCAGATGTGAAAAGTTTACAGGGGAAACTAGGCCAGTTTGTTGAGGACAAACCATTAAGACTACTAAATACACAGAAATCATGTCAGGAAATCTCTGATCTGCAAATGGCTGAAAGCTTACAGGAAGGTTAGAGGCTTATGCATGCCCTTGTTTTATACATTTCCCAAAGCACCTTGCTTTTGGCTCCATCGGAGTCAGGACTGGTCTGACCCAGCATGGCTTTTATTCTGTTCTTCTATCCTTATCTTGTTTTAACACAGCTTTTAGTGCTTTTTATCTTTGAGAAAGTAACTTGAAAAATAACAGTAATTGCTTCCAGTGAGTTCAGATTCTGGATCTTTTATGACATCATTCACTTTTGAAAGGTAAAAATACTATAGACACACTGCAATTACTTCATATAAAATTATCAAAGTTGACAACAGGGTTTCAGTAACAGCCTGATCCAAAACCCACTGAGGTCACTGGAAAGACTCCCATTCATTTCAATGGGCTTGGAATCAGACCTTAAGATTCTTTGAATGGGAGTGTAATAAAACAGGAAAAAGAAGGAGCTGGAAAGGAATTTCTTTTTTATGTTTTTCTCCTTGGTGGTTTATTTTTTTATTGCACTGTCATTGCTGTTTTGATTGCCATCAACACAAAAATAACAGTCTGGAGGAAACACCCATATTGTTTACAAATGAGGTTTTTAGCAGTACCTTTGAACTGGAAAAATATATTAAAAATACATTTTCAATGTAGAATAAGCCATCCATTCTGAGGAAAACTCAGAAAGAACTCTTACTCTTTCCAGAGGAGGACAGTGCAAGAGTCTGTCTCCACCCAAAACAGACCAATACTATAACCATTCATCGCTGTTCATCACTCGATTATCGGCAGGTTGGATAATACTGGGACTAATCATAAAGTAACCCTCGTTTTATTTCTGCAGACCACTTATCTGGAACCACTTATCTTATTTTTGGATTTGTGGAGAGTTTAGATAAAATAACTACTAGGTCAAGTAACTTTTGGTTTTGGTCTTGCAAACCCATAACTGAGCTTACCAAGTTTTTTCACCCTTAAAACCGTTTTACCTTTCCCAGTTAGTATTTATTCAGTCCATCTGAGGGCAGAGCCATATGTCTTTGCAAGAGGTATGGCTTTGTAGAGTTGATATACTCTGAAGGCAGACACCATTCTTAGTGGGGCGACCATGCTTTTGCATCTAAGACAGCTGTCTCAAAGCTGCTATTCCACAGTAATTTTGCAAGAAAAGGCCAACAAGGGAAGCTAGTTGCACGAACATGGACACTGTAATGTTCTCCAGAGCATAGGCTTTTCCAAACATCTCTGAAGTCTTATGATGATCTCCACAGTAAGACTATCCACCAAGAATTAAGAAGATGAACCAACTAATCTAACCTCTGGAAGCCAGTGGTAATTAAATCAAAGCAAGACTTTTTTTATAATAAAACAATAATGAATGATAAAACTCATGGCAGATTTTGATTTGAACTTTTTTCTTTTCGCTTAATCATCTGAGGCTGTATTTCTGTTTCTAATAGAACAGATTCTCATTTTTCCCTAGCTATCCTAGTATTTCTTCCCTATTTTTGTTGTAGCTAGTCTTTCCTAAAGATACGGAATCAAATTTTTTGCACAACATGCCACATAAGGCTTTACCTGAGTCATGGGCATAGGCACGTACAAGACACTGTATGTTTTGAAAATATCTCTCTTGATTCTAGGATCAGAGTAATTTTTTCATGGATATATCATAGCATTTTCTTACATATGGTATTTTCACAAAGCTATGAAGCTAGCAATTATTCATAAAATGCAGTCACCATACCTGAGAAGAAAAGGCCTGGCTTTCCTAAGGAATGGTCCAATCTGAAAAGCAAACAGCAGTGCAATTACCAAGCAACTTAAACTTTGTTGCTAGTGAAAGCATAGCAGCATAATTTACATGAGAATTTACAGTAGCTTTAAACCTAAAATAAAGCAAGTAAAAACATGATATTACCATGATTTTCTGTACATGCAGTCAGCAGTTTAGCTCTTCAGAGTTTTTTCCCAAAATCAAGCCATATTATTATTGTTATTTTTATGAGTACTAATATTTCTTAGACTTTCATGTTGTAACTAAAACATAGTTCTCCTGTGTCATATGTAATCTAATAAGAAAGATTATACAAACAGTATGGCTTCTTAATAATATTTGCAATTATTCCTTGAATCTCATGCAGGCGGATTTAATATCTGTATATGTTGACACAGTAGATTCCATTCAACAGGATTTCTTTTTTTTTCTTTTTTCGTTTCATTTAGGAGCCCAGGAGTTCAGCCTGGCGTCCCAGCCCACGGTGTTAATTTGTAAAGAGAAAAGCACTTTGTGCTGAAACAAGAAGAGAATAGTTTTGTGGCAAAATATTTCAGCTGTGATCCCCAAACTCAGAGAAAGCATGTATGTGGAGGAATGTGGGAGGGAATTGTTCCACATAAAGAGGGGAGCAGAAGCAGACCAGGTTTCTGTCAGTTGTAGAGAATCACAAACAGGGGACAGAAGGGTAAATCCTATTTGAAAAGTATTCCTTTTCTAAGAAGAGGGCAGAAAAGCTCTCTCCATACTATAAACTCCACAGGACGCACCTAGATTTTTTTTAAATTTCACTTGGAGAAAGAGAGGGAGATAAAGGAGAATTATAAACTTGGTTACAAAAAGGGTTAAAAATGACTCAAAGTTAAATCCGCTAGATATTGTGCTCCCTGTTGTGCTTGCAATTTTAGACAATTACTGTTCATTAAGTACACATCTCTCCTAAAGCCAGCTGGCACTAGAGAAATCAAATATTTCATGAGGCAGACAGGGCCTACCTTCTTTGAAGTTCTTTTATCCGAACCATCATATTGAGGTGTCCTTGTGAGTACTGTTCAATCACATCACGTACGTCATACGGCTTCCGAGCTTGCTGTGAAAGAAGTCATACATGAGACTGAAGGGTAAGTATAGTTTAAACTTGATTTTTATTTCAGGCGGGCCTTCATTCTATTTTGTATCCTCCAGAGGTTACGTGCTTGCCATTTTGCAATGGTTGTTGCAATGAATAAAATATATGTAGGCATTGTAGGAGTGCATATTTATTGTGGAGATGGAGCCAAATGATTCCCATTACTGTCAGTTAGAGTCATGTCTTCATGTTATTTCATACTGAGCAAAATATTAGACCTTCACAGTGTATTTAAAAAACACAGACCCAAGATATATAATGGATCTAAAACTATCATGTGTGATATCTCTTGGCTCATTCCAAACCCATATGTTAATCATAATGTCAGAAGACTGAACCACAGAGATAGGCCTGCTTCATAAAACTTGGACCCAGAATCAAATGCCTTAAAGACTAAAGATGTCTGGTGACAGAAATATTATTGCTGGGAGGACAGATGCTTTGCATAAGTCTGCATGTAGTCTTTGTGCTTCTTTGTTTTTAATGATACCTATGAGGTCAGAAAAAAAGGTGCAATTCAAATAAATTAAAAAGGACAAATAAAAAATGCAAGAGAGCTAAAAAACTGCCATCTGCCCAGCTTTATTCCTATTCTAATGAGAATCCAGATGCTTCAGCCAAGCTTGATTTCTTGCTATAATGACTACGGCAGAATTCCGAAGCAAACCTAGAGAACTTGTATAAAGTGATGTGATTATAAAAATTACAGCATGGTAAAATTTTATCAAGTAAAATTAATATTGTGGGTGTGGTGGAATAAATGCAAATGATGTCCTAACTAAAATACCAACATTTTGAGAGCTGTAACAACCTCTATGGGAAATGCGGGGCAAGATGTCTCATTTTTGGCTCTGACTCAAAAAAAGAAGAAAAAAAAGAAAGGTAAACTGCAAATCTAGTAATTGGAAATTACTGAAAACAGCTCATTAGTCATCTTGTTGTCTGTTTCCACTCTGTCACAGCTTCAGCCAGAGCCATTAGCATGCACCACTGCACACACGCATTGAACACCTACAGTATGTGCTGGAGTCATGCTTGGAAGGCAGCCACAGGATCCCAGAAATTTCAAATGAAAGCATGGAACTGGGATGGAAACAAATCCTGTGAAATGAATGAAGACGCAAAAGCTTTTCGTGATAAAATGCCTTCCTTGTGCTCAGCCGTCAGCACTTACCTGTGTTGTTACTTTCAGAAGGGTTTATGGCTTTGGTAGTGCGCACATACATTCATGTGCATTTGTGAGAAGAGACACTTTGGGGGGAGGGAGGTTTCAGCTTTCAGTTTATCACTTGTTTTTTCTTTTCTTCATTTTTTTTTTTCCTTCCCCAGCTTCCCATTTTGCAGACGCTGACACATCACTATTTCTGGCCAGAAAAGCAGACTATTGTCTTCACCCAGAGAAACAGTGCCAGTGTCACTCTTTAGATAGACTAGCGGGGGTGCTTTGAGAACATTTTGGCTAAATCCTCTGTCCTTTCCTTTGGACACTCTATTTAACACGATGCATGGCACAGAGCCTAGATGTGCTGGGGATTTTCCCCCACCTCCTTCCCCTCTCCCTCATGGGCTACCATGTGCTTAATTAATTCTACTCATTCTCAATGAAATTTATTTTCTCCCTCAAAAGAAGTCCTCTATCTGTTATCCCTTTTATCAAACTACCAGCTCTGAACCCTGCAGTTGCAAACTACTGGACACTGCAGTCTGCCTGAGCCCTCTGCAAAGTAAAAATATCCTTCCAACTTTTCTCTCCTCTTTTCTCAAAAACCTTTAGATCTGAGCATCTTATGTCCTGCCAAACTTCGCCACAATCTCTTGTCATGTTTTTATAAGGAAATGCCAGTACAATGCAACTTAAGAGGGGTGATAATGGGCTTCCAGGGAGGTTTGCTAAATGCAGAATTTGAAGAACTTCATTAACTTTCATTCTGTCCATTTTGTCCATAATCCCAAATCCTGGACATTTGGACTCAGTATTCTACATCCAGTGTGCTTAGAGCTCCTGATGCAAAACTTGAAATAGAATTACTTGGCTTTGAACAATCTAATTAGCATGGGGAGTCCTTTAAGCTATATTTCACAGCCCCAAGAAATTTAAAAAGGACCATAGACTGATCAAGTCCAGTTTTTCAGGTGTGGCATGACTGCTATTGGCTGACAGCTCCAGAACATTAGGTCTGCGGTGGTTTGAAATATCTTAATTTTTATCTTAACTCATTTATACACTGATTTTCTTTTTTCCTCTCTTGCTTTGCTTTTTTTTTTTTATTTTTTTATTTTTTTATTTTTATATTTTATTTTCTCCTATTGTTTATCTCTGGTGTATTTACAATATAATCCTGCTTTCCTGTTTGCTGAGTTACACAATGTGACTTCTAGTTTTCTTTCACCAGGTAAGGTCATCTGAAGATACATTTCTGCCTAAGCTTGGGAAATGTGTCAGCCCTAATTCAGAGTCTTCTGAGTGCCGTGAGCTTATCCCAGACTTTTATCCCTTGCAATTAAGTTCTCAGCTCTAATCAAATATGCCTGAAACTTAGGTTCTTGCTTTATCTTTCTAAAACCTTTTTGAAAAGGATTATGAAAGTCGATTAACTTGCAGTGGACCTTGGACAAAAAAGCATGAACATTCAGATGGAAACAACAGGGGCTTTGGAAATCAGGACAGAAGTTAATTATTCATTTCCAAGGCACCACCAGCACACGGGTGATGAGAATGATGATACCAGAATCACATTCCAAACAAGTTTTTTTCATACTGGGTCTTAATAAACAGGCAAAATAAGACAGTTATTCCAATGTGACACAGTTAGTTTAAGCACTTTGAAACCTGATTGAGAAAGTTAACTTCAGACTTCATAAAGACAACAAATTTCCAGTAGGCAGATGCTCCACAATTTTATAAAACATGGCCTCTCTGTGATGACCCATTCAGAGAAACAAATGTGGAAATGTGGGCCACGAATGTGAAAGCAACTTTACACAGCATAGTACTCATCAGTAAGGTCTATTGATTTGTCAGCCATACATAGCATGAAATTAGTTGAACATTCTCTAACCAATCACTAGATTACCAGCATAAAGAGTATTTTAGCAGACTCTCCAACAAAGTCTTTTCTTCATTTCTTCTAGTAGATGAGTAAGTAGCTTATATATTAGTTAGTACAGTGAAAAAAAACAAACAGAAAGACAACGAACTAAATGCACCAAAAAAAGAGAAGTGAAAAATAACTATGCTGACTCCACAAATTCAGAAGGCTTTCATATCATACTATATCCATGGGTAGTTCATAGTTTTGCCCACACTATGAAAAAATCCTCAAAAGGTAAGTAGGAGGCTGAGAGCCTAAAAAGCATCTTTGACTTATAACTGCTGCACAAACACAAGGTCACTCTCAGAGCACTTTCAATATCATATACTGCACTTCTGGTTAACAATGCTGCTTACCTGAAATTTTCTTCTGGCTACAAAATATTGCATTCTCCTGATGACTTTTACAGCTGTTCGATGTGCTTCAGTTAATCTGCCAAGAAAGACAAACACAGACATACACCAGTGGGGGGAAAAGAAAAAGTAGGAAAACCATCTTAATAGAAGATGTTGACTCCAAACACCAAAATCTACAAACATGTTTTCTATCTACAATGCAGAATTGTAGAATAACACACCGTGTGTGCACGTGTATTTTGTTCTGTTGCTTTACCCTCTTGTATATTGTAGTTCTAAGTACAAAAACTGATAAGTGAGACAATGAAAGCAGGTGTACAAAGATAATACATGTGGAAGGGATTAGACGGGATTACTGTCAATGCATACAACTGGCATTAGTTTCAAGAATGTGAAATGCTTTCAGAACCATGACTGTATCCCTTATTTTTCATTTATTAAGTGTTTGCCCATGAGCCGTATTGCACAGAAATTAAGATCTTTTAAAAGTACTTTGAATTCTCTAGGAAGGAAAGAAAACTTGAAGTATCACATCTGAAAAAAAGTAATTAACAGAGCACACCCTCTTGGCACACATGTGAGTGTGTGCATGTGGATGTCTGCATTGGTATTCAACCACAGAGCTGGCCACAATATAACATAGCAATATCACTTTACCCAGAGGATACTGTATTTGCACAGCATTAATTGTGCCACTTGGCTGGCAATTAATTACCACACTCTCTTATTTATGGTGAATTTTGGAGGGGTCGAGAGGAAGCAGGAATATAGTAATCATAAGAACAAGTATTTTATTTAAAGACTGTCTCTGTCCCCATGGAATTCTCTATTCATTCAAAATGAGTGAACTAAAGAAAACAAAATTTTCCTCCCAGGGAAGCTGCATTGTTAAGAAATCAATGTTCTATACAGACATCATCTTTGGCATTTGATGATAACCCTAAGAAAGCTTCCCAGCAAGTTTCTCATCTCCTGAAAACATAGCCTGCCATCTCTTCCCAGTGTATCTAACTGGGGAAAACAAAGTATTGACTAGGCCTTCTACTTGGATGCTACAGCCTACAGATGAAGTCTTCAAAAATTGGAAATATTAGTGTATTATTTCAAAGTGAAGTAAAATAAAAGCTAAACAAACAGGGGCTATATTTGAGAACTAGCATCAGTTAATTTTTATAATTTCTCTTTGATAAAATTATGATTGGGTGAAATACCACAGCCACAGGAACAGGGGTTTGAAAATAAGTTTTCAGTATTATTTCAAGTCCCAAATTAATATTAGATACATGCACAAATATGCGTGAAACTCAGATGTGTATACTGCCTATATCCTCACACTTCATATATCTACATATATTCATGCACATATCCACATATATACACTCACATATACAAACACACAGAAGACAATGCAGGGTGAGCACGATTCAAGAACCATCATCGTTGTATACCATAACAGCATTGCTAAGCACAAATCTTTGCATTTGAGTAAGCCTATCAAAGGGATTTCAGAAGTGTCACTGAAGGACTACCAGTAGTTTAGCCTACAGGACCTTTATTATGGTGAAAGAAAAGCTCTCAGCTTGACACTCAGGGCCCCAGCTGAGCTGTGGCTGGTGACTAGAATGGAGACAACATTCTGCTTGCAAATGGCATATACTTGATAAAGAAATCTTTGTCTGTCAGCCTGTACAAATAATATATATAAATTTATAACCAGAAAAAAAAAACAAACACAATTTAAAGTTTGGGGTTTAGCATTACCTCCTTTGTGTACTAGTTAAGATAAAAGCTTGAAATCACCCTCTACCTCTAAATGATGTGAGACTTCATATATATGCTTAAAAGGTTTGGGGTTTTTTTTGTGTAATCCATATGAGATGCTTAAACAGCCTCAAACAGATAAGCTTAGAGAAGTCTGAGATGGAAACAAACCAAAGCAGTAATTCCCTCCTAATTCCCCTCCTTCAGCAGAAATCTGGGCTACAGAACTGTTTCCAATATGTTATAAAGTTTAAGTATCCAAAATTATGAGGCTGACTCTTGGAATCTGATGTGCAGTTGAACAGGCCTCATTTTTAGAGAGAAAAGTTATTTATTTGTGAAATACAGCAAAGACAAACACCCTACTACAATTCAAAAGCACTGGATATTGGCCTGTTCCAACTGGCAAAATCCACACCAATCTCACTGGAAGCAAATTTTGAAAAAGGAGTAAGTTACTGATCAGATTTGATGGTCAATAGTATTAAACCGAGAAACAGAAGTACATGAAACCTTTAATAAAAAAAAACAGCTTGAAAAGGTGCAAATCCATAGACTGAGATATGTGGATGTGTTATCTTAATTGCCTCAATAAATCCATAAGGAGTGTAGCAGCTCTCGATGACAGAGAGCAGCTCTGAACGAGTTAACTCCCTACCCTGTATAGTAAGCAGAGCTATCCTCCTGACAGTGCGACTGACTGTGATCCTAAATATTTTTTTTTAGATTTTACCTGATTTTCATAGTTTCCTAGCACTGTTGTCCAGAATGGATAATTACAGCTATTACTGGCAAGGTTACATTTATCTCTGTATTTAGCCCAGTACATTTATCCTGCTAAACCTTATATTTTAGCCCAGAACCTTGGATTAGGCAAAATCCTTTCAGCCTTCAGGGTGTCAGCCTGTTACACGCCAGAAATATACAACAGGAAAGAATATAAGGCCAGAAATGCTTTACATCAATGCTCAATGGAAACACAACCCTGCTTGCAGTGAATCTCTTTGACATTTTGAGATCTGCAGATCATGAAACAACAATTAAGGAGGGTTGCGGTGGGCACCATACTTGCACACTCTTTACACACTGGATTTTCTACTGACAGAAGACAGAAAATGACACATCTTCAAGGGTATTATGGTGCTTAACTCCCGTGGAGGCGAGGATTTCACTCCTTTCATAGCTCTAGCTCCCATATGACGTCAGTAGGACCTGAACACTTGCTCAGAGTAGGAATATGGGCTGGTGAGTGACCCCACCTGCGTCCCTAAGAAAGCAGCCAAATTCTCCCGCTTCTGTGTCCCCTTTGTATCACCTCTGTACAGCAGAGGGCAGTGGTACACACATACTAGAAGATGCTTTCCAGTACATGACAAAATTATTTAAACTGTTTAAAAGCTTTACCCATAAAACCACGCATAAAAGCTAGACCTCGTAAGGATGGGGTCCATGCTGAGGTGGAGTGTTACTATTGGAGGGATTGTTTTTTGTGCATGTTTTGTTCAGAAGAATATAATCAGTTTCATTGAGAAAGGCTTACTTTCCTATCTTTTAAACTAAACAACAGGTAAGAAGGTTTTATTAAAATATTCCCCAAAAAACAACTGTAAAGGAGAACAAAATGACATTTGAACACAAGGGATCAGGGTTTTGGAAAGTTATGAGCACATAAAAAATTAATAATGGAAGCTTGTAACATATGTATCCATAATGAATACCATGAAATGTCTATTGAAAGAACATATATGTGGATACATAAATAATATTGACATCACTTATAATTATGTCTTCAAGGAGGACCCAAGTTTTGGACCTGTTTCCTTCCCTCTCTTAACTGACTGCTCAGCAGGATGTCCCATTTTAAAAGTCGTCAAACCCATCCTTAATTACAATGAGTCTCTCCTAGCTTGGCTTATGGACTCCTGGGCTCTCATATCACTGTGGTAGGGCAGGGAAAAAGAGGAGCAGGTGGAGGGCCTGGAACATATATATTAACAGCAGTCCCCACCCTGATCCGACGTTGAGCAACTCTCTGGCAGCTGTTCTAGAGGGGGAGGGGGAATGGGGCCCCTCTTTGCTGGCTCACTCGACCTTCCTTCCCCTCTGCAGGTTTTGAGTGTGCCTATGCGGCTGCAGAGCCTGGCGGGACGGATGCATGCCACGAGGCACTGCAGCCCCAGGTTGGGTCCTCAGCTCATGGCTCAGCGCTGTGAAAAGTCACTGCTTTTAGCTTAAAACACTTGGATGCATTAAAGACTTCAGTTTTACTTTCGTAAACGGCAGAAAGGCAGTAGCCTAAGCCAAAGAAGGCAAACATTTCAGTTGAAAATAGTTGAACCAGAGGAGGAAAGAGCGATGATCAAATCCAAAGCAACTCTGGAAACTATCTACAGGGGTTTTGTTTTTTGGGTTTGGGTTGGTTTTTTATTTTTTCACTTTTATTTCTACATACTGCTCTGTTTCTTAAAAGCTTGTGTTGGCCACTTCAGACCTACATTTTAATCTTCTTTTGTATGGAGCCTGATAACTTTAATCTTAATATGCTTTGGAACAGCCAGGGAATATTTTAAGTGAAAAACAGATAGGCAAACAGATCCTAAAGAAAGGCAAAGTTACAACTATTCCAAGCCATGCTGAGGCACAGCTCAAATCTCCAAACAAGCCTGTTATCAGTGTGATGCACCTTACACTCCAGAAGCATTTTTTAATCATTAGAGTTCGTTTCTGTGTAACAACAAGGGGAAGGACTTCATTCAGGCTGTGCTGCAGGATGGCTATAGATAGTGGAATGTGCATTCCAGGCTGGTTTTCCTGCCGTTTATTCAGGTGTCGTGAATTAGAAGAGTTATTCAGTGTAACTTAACTACTTTGATCATGAACTGTGGAAAATAAAAGGCCACTTCAGCAAGGTCAGTTATAGCTCTCTGTCCCAATTTGCAAAACTGTTTTGAAGATACATGCTTAACAGTACTTGGATTACTGCTAAGCTTCATTCATTTGTTACATTTTGATTGCTTAGCAGGAAAACATGTATAAAGTCGCACTAACTTGTTGTACTACTGATCATGGGATAATGTAACTCCTGCCCAGAGTAACATAGAGCATCATCTATTCTCAAGTTGTTCACTTGACATTAGTTTCTAAGCCAGCACAAACAGTGACTAGGTCAGTGATGGCAATTGAAATGTAAAGAAGTTATTTAAGAGCTCAGCCCCACATCTGCCTTTTTGTTTTCCCATCACATTTGATTTAGAGTATTCACTTTCGGGCTCTGTTTCTGGGAAAGAACTTTGATTCTCAGCCACAACTTCATTTTTTCCCATGTACAAATATCTCAAATGGACAGATATTTTATTAGGTAGAGTATGAAGCAAGCCTTATCTGCACTGAAAGCATTACCAGAATTAATACAAAACATAAAATGGTGGCATCACAGGGTGCTTTTTGTCTCCAGGTGCATGTAGCACAGGCTGCCCACCTTCAGAAGTGAGATTTTTCATGCAGATTCCCACTGTTACTGAAGGGCAATATTCAG
This sequence comes from Psittacus erithacus, assembly GCA_009867235.2. NCBI lineage: Eukaryota > Metazoa > Chordata > Aves > Psittaciformes > Psittacidae > Psittacus > Psittacus erithacus. Next base: position 4,812 of record WYDI02004176.1, on the reverse strand, counting down.
CTACTATTTGAATATAGTAGCACCTGTATTCAAATGTAGCTAAACTTTGTAGTTATCCCGTCATATGGGTTGCATACAACCGATAAGTTGTTGGGGGAGAAGAAGAGTGGGACAACAGAAATCATACAGGACATAAGATTAGAGAGTTTATTACACACAGGCACAGCAGTTAGTCCATATGCAGTCACACACACTATGTGGACCTTCTACTGACAGAGACAATAGAAGTGGTGGAGAGAGATGGTTCCCATCACAAGAACCATAAAGAAAAGAAACTTAAAATTAGTACTGCCTGCAGCTAAGCAAAGCCAGACAAAATGCCTTGAGCCTTTTAAGCCACTCAAGTTAAGAGAAGGTTTTAGCTTGAATCTGACATGCAAACACCTGGAAATGTCAGGCGATGATTCTGATTCCAGAGCTCAACCCAAGCCAGGAGCAGGAGAGAAGTACAATGTAAATATAACAGAAGAGGTTTCAGTCTTGTTACATTTCATCAAAGCCTCATGAAGAACAAATTCTTCTGGAGAATTTCCACCACTTATGTGATGGAAATTTTATAAGATGCCATTTGCACTGAAACCTGAGAGAACATTTCAGAAAATGTTGGCATAAGTTTATTTTTCCCTTTATTCCTAAACACAACCCCACCTTAAAACTTCCTCATCTCTATTCTACCTATATCCTTATCTGAACCTGTTCTTTTCAAGCCAATGTTTGGCTCAAAACTATAAATAAATTAGGGTTGGCTTCTCTCAGAGCAGCCTGGAGGCCTATTTGGCTTCACTAAGCTTTGCTGACAGCCTCAGTTTATTGAAGGAATGCTGCAGATTCTGCGAATCCCTTCTCAGCAGGTACAGTCCCAGGCAAAGCAGGAAAGAGTACAAAAGTGACATGTTCATGGCGGGCTGCATTCTGGCATCTGGTTATTTTGCTGAAGATCTTGTGGTTATCCCCATCCATCCATCACCATATACACTGCTGGCTTTCTGAACTCATCCCAGAACACAACTGCCTCTGCTTTTACTTGCATCTCTAACCTGGCTTTTCCTGAAGTGAATGAGAAAGAAAGCAGATTTCCTACAGCAATGCTCCTAGGGATTGGGACAGGGAAGATGGATAGTGCAGGGATAGAAGAACAGCTCTGCGGAGAAGCTGCTAGAAGAGGAAGAACTAGAACACCATTTATAGGGAGCAACTGGCAAGACAATATATTGGCAGAGGAAATACCAGTGGGAGAAGTAGTAGTGCAGGGCGTTTTCTTGATGTTGTCCATGAACAGCATAAAAAAGGTAGAAAGCTTCTGAAAATACTCAGAGGTAGATGTAACCTGAGTGTGATTTAATGAGAAAGAAAACCCATTGAACTTTGAGTTGTTTTTCTCAACTGTAGACAGTTGGAGTTTTCAGTTACAAGTTTGTTCTGTAATATCACAAAATGGGTTTATTCAGAAAGTGGGAGAAAAGCTCTGTGTTAGTCCCTTGCTAATTAAAATGCATAATTAAAATGAGTAATTAAGCTTACTACAGAATGCTCTTGTGTCTGGGAGCCCAACTGCCCTTGAACAACAATTCATCTGCTGAACTGTCTCTGAGAACTGAAGTAACCATTGGATATTTTGGTTACATCTTTCCTCTATGTTTTGTTGGCAGCAAAATAAAAGTGCCTGGTCTCTTTTCTGCCATTTTATTTCTTCCATTCTTCCTGCAGTGTCCGAACAAACAAGATGATGTCATAGGGAAGCCTTTTCACTGTGGAATTACAAACACAGAAAGTTGGTTTTTGTTTTTTTTTTTCCTGAGCAAACAGCTTCTAGAAATTGCCACAATAACTTCCTGTATTAGCGCTGTACCATGGCTACTTCTGGTGCTACAATAGGTGAAATCCTCTTGTCTTCAAGCCAGTTCTCACTTGCTTAGAAAACAGGCTCTAGCCACAACCACCTTCTTGGGAGGTGGGCAAACACTGACAAACGACGACATGTTTTTACCCCACATATAACAACAGTCACTGATCCAAGCAGATAAAGGTACTTTTTCACTCTCTCTTTAAGACTTGGTCTTCATCAGTTCGCCTTTCAAAAAATACCCACAGAACTGAATGTCCAGTTAGTAAAAGGCACTGCAGAAACAGTCATCCCCAAGCCCAAACAACGTCCCAGAAGAAGAGGTGCCTTTCTGGAATCTGAATAGCCTTCACAGCAGTGCAGTGGAAACTAGAATGGTACAGCCTTATTTGACGGGCTCTGGTTTGTTCACTTTAAAGAACCCCATAACCCAAATTAATGAACTTTAAGATTTCATTTTGCTTTTCACTGTATTCAGCATTTATGGGAACAACGTGGTGTTGTTAATATACACCAATGACTGAGCACTGTATTTATGCCTCAGTGATTTTCTGTCATGAGAATATAATCCTGGCAAAGACTGATTCTCTGAAATACCAGTTTGTTTGGGGTCATTAATCTTAATTCCTATCTTGCCTGAATAGGAACTGGGTAACAGTCAAGTCAGAGTATAGTTTGGAGAATTAAAATTTCAATGGCTTTTGCACTGCCCGAGGTTTTACATTTCTTTTAAAAAATAAGTAATTAATTAATCTGCACCAAGTGCTTGGGAGGGACCCTGTGGAATTGAGCAAAATGCTTCTTGTGGTTTTAGAAAACAAAAACCCAGTAGCTTTTGGCAGGATCTTTTCTTAGTAGCTCTTGTGATTTAGTAGTTACAGCAGGGGCTATGGAAACACAACTCCTGGGTCCTTGAATTGATTGATTTAATTGGATTCTGTCTCTCCTGGTGATCGTGTGCAAGTCCTTTTACCTGGCTATGCTCTCACTCATACATCTATGAAGTAAGTGTAAAATCTGTCTTAGTCATGGAGGTATCATGAGGCTGACTTCACTGAGGATTTTAAGGCAACTAGAGGTCTCAAATGAACACATGTTATCTATAGGATGTCTCAGCAGGAAAAAAAAGAGTAGTGACAATATGCTTTCCCCTCAGTGATGATAAGGAACACAGGGGACTGGTCTGCAGACCTGGGGTAAATGTCCATCTCATTGCCCCCTAAGCAGAAGTGATTCTCCAAAGCATTCTCCCCTCTCCACCTTTACAATCTGTGCTCCTTCTCTCCTGAGTACCTGAGCAATCTGGTTAGGAATTAGCTTCCTGTTCACCAGATACTCAGCAATGCAAGACATCCACAGCATCTGAAGGCAAGCAGGACCATTAGATCATGAACGTGACCTACTCAACAGTACAAGGATTGCATTTCACGCAGCTGCCCTTGCCCTGAGCCAAAAACCTTGTGTAGGCCTAAAGAAACTTTCCAGAAAGGCATCTGGCCTTGATATAAAGACCTTTATATACTGTTTAAAAGTGCCTTATTTTTTATTAAAATTTGTCAGTATTCAGCTTCTAGGCTCCTCTCTCCAACTGGAGTATCAGCAATTTTAGCCTTTTCCAACCCTGTCTCTCTCCCAGGGACCTTCAGCAGTGCCAGATGCATTGCCTCTGGCCTGGGAGGGAGACCAGGCTCTGGTGCTGGGAAAAGAGAGTACTGCTCTCTGGAGAACTGTAAGGAGACACTGAAACCCTAAAATTTTTATCACTATTTCTCTGCCTGTGGTTTAAGTCAGGCTATCAGCAATTATGGAGATTCATGATGGAAATGCCTAGATGGCAGGAATGTAGAATGAATGGGTAGGTCTGTGTGTGGAAGTTTCAGAAAGGGAAAAGCAGCACAAAAATCCCTGTGAGGATGGCAGGGGATTGTGGGACCATCAATGTAACAGAACATTTATGAGAAGCTTTTGAAGATACCCTATTCAGGAACACAGAGGAACAGGTATGGTCAGGAGTTGACTATGCCTAGACTGGAAAAGGACTCTAGCCATAAAGAGATGATGTTGAGAAAATACAGAACAGGGCTGGAGTCTTAAGACACCCTTGTAAGGAGAAAGAGTACAGAGAATAAATCCTGATGACCCCCAGAGGTGGGAGAGCATGGAGAGGTAAAAGATCCTGATCACTCTCAGCTCCCAGAGGCAAAAATGGTTCAGTGGCACCTGGTTGCCATCCTGAGGGGATCCCAGAAGACACAATGAAGACTCCACAGACCATTACTTGGGCCTCCATGCAATTGCAAGAAATTGTGAGCAGCCCACATGGATACATGCAGCTGGGATACAGACATGGTGGATGGATTGCTCAGGTACACACTTTGTGAGTATGTGATTGTGACAGCAGGAATCACTGAAACTATAATAAAATCACCTTCTCCTCCCCTAAATGCCTTGTACCTAAAGTTGACTTACTATCTGATCACCTTCAAATTTGCCTTTCAAAGGTCTTGTCAAAAACACATGTGTTCTGGGTTCGGCAGTAGCAGTCATTTTTCTCCTTCCTAATAGCTGGTGCAGTGCTATGTTTTTGATTTTCAGCCTGGGAGCAACGCTGATAACACCGATGTTTTCAGTTGCTGCTCAGCAATGTTTACTCTGACCAAGGACTTTCTGAGTCTCATGCTCTGCCAGGGAGAAGGGGAAGTTGGGAGGAAGCAGAAACAGGACACATAACCCAAACTAGCCAAAAAGGTATTCCATACCACAGCACGTCATTGCCCACTGTATAAACTGGGGGCAGTTACCCGGAGGGTAACTGCTCGGTCGGGCTGGGTATTGGTTGACGGGTGGTGAACGGTTGCATTCTCTTCCCTTGTTATTTCCCTTACCATTATCATTATTGGTGGTAGCAGCAGTGGTTTGTGTTATACCTTAGTTACTGGACTGCTCTTATCTCAACCCGTGGGAGTTAC